>CM029443.1:1752672-1821063 GCA_017140255.1 Eucalyptus paniculata subsp. matutina
CCAATTCTTCGTGAATTCATCACCTTTGGGTATATGAATCGCTAGAATCGCCACTCCTCCACCACACTATCATGTATCCCTCCATGAACTAATACACAATCACCTTCTTTGGGTGTATGACTACACATTAGATCATGAGACATCCCAATTATCATACGAGACTGAAATTTCTCAAACCCAATCAAGCGTGCCACTTTGGCGGTCACTACTCAATTGAATCATTGAAATTCTCTCATACCAGGGATATAAAATTTACTTCTCACATACACCATATACATGTGATTTTAACTTTAGTGATAGGAGCAACATATCACCAAAATCACATATCATGCTAATTACATTACTTTATTCATTAATAAAAATTAATCATATATATATATATATATATATACAACGAACCCGAAAGACGATTTCAATGTGAGATCATTGATCAAGGCATAAGAAACTTCTCATAATAGAGAATAAAACATCTCTTATGCACCCCGATTACATATTACCATAATAATATAAAAAGAATGTTGATCTAAAATATCTCTCACAAATTAACATCAATAGTAATATAGGGTACACCAAATCGACAAGCTTGACAGATGATCCATTATCACTCATGAGTTCATACGGCAAAAAATAACTCTAAGGCCAACAACTAATTTATTAGCCAATTTTTAAGTAACAAATTATCATTGCAATAAACCAGTGGCCTATTTTTTTTTTTTTTTTTGGTAACCCAGGGAACCTCCGGTCGCCGCTTCGCGGCGGAAGTAAACCCTGGGGGGGGGGTAGGCCTCCCACCGCTAGTCCTATTAATTGAGTCAAACTAGAGAACCAAATATCTAAAATTTAACAGTAGATACTATTGCTCTGCGTAAATATTGCCATACTCCTTTACCATAAAAAATATTTAACTGGATAGACATTAACCAGTGACTATATGTGTTTAGGTACAATATGCAATAATTTTACTAACATGCATTACCTACACTCAGCATATGTGTTAATCAGTACAATCAATTTGGTCACAGATTTTTAAGACGTCCATCATTCAAAGGTTACCAACATGTAAAAGAGTATGCATGAGCAATAAAAATTTCATGACTTTTACTGTTTCTCATTATCTCAAGATATATTCAATTACTATTTCATAATGATTGTATCTCATTAAGCCAGCTTCAGTTCACAATAAAGTTTGATTTTTATTAATGAATCACACCTTTATAATGATTATGTCATAATATACCTATAATCCAACACTTGTATTTACCAAAATCACAGAAAATACAAGAAAAAATACGCAAAAATTCATTTAAAATACATGTATTTAGGGTTTCATATGCAATTTCACATCAATAAAACCATTAAACGTATAAAATAAATATACCACAAGATAAGAAATCACCATATGAGTCCAATGTTGCCAGCCACGCGCCGAACGGAGGCTCCACGAGCTCACACGCGCCGCCTGAGTGTGCAGCGCGTGGAGCTCACGTGCGGCGCGCGTTCAATGCCTAGGTGGCGCGTGGCCGCGCGTGGGGGCACGGGCGGCATCCCCCGGCGACGCGCCGCCGACCCTCTTGCTCGTCTCGTCTCCCCCAATCCAAATTTGTGATTTAATTTAATTTTTATTGAACAAAAAGTCTCGAAAATCACAAATTAGGGCAAGATCCGTACTAATTAGGGCTAATCCGTACAAATTAGGATAAAATCAATTGCATTCAAGTTTTAAGGTTATGGAGACTCTGATACCACATGTAGGACGCAAATTGCGTAATCTCAAGATCTCCATAGCTAGAATAAGAACATGCATAATTGAGTAGAAAGATTAACGCACCTGTTTTGGGATCCATTGTTCTTGAATCGGAAGCGGAAACACAATGTTCCACTCGCAAGTCATTCTCCTTTATTGCCCTCCGTATCACTGGCTCAATAAGGCGGCCCCCCTCACATTTAGCGTTAGGTAAACGGCCCTTAGGTGAGGATACATTTGAGAATTAGGGTTAGAGGAGAGACTTGAGCACTATATATAGAGTTTCCAGTCAGTCCCTCTCGTTACAGGTCAGGCTCAACTCGGCCTATACTAGCCAGCCCATATTAGACTAATTAAGAAATCTTCTATCTCACCTTAGACCAACCCTATTTACGGTAACCGTAAAAAACAGTAAATTACAATATCAATTAATTTAGTCCACATTAGGAAAACTCTTACATCTCGAACTTTTTTTTTTCCCCTTTGAAGTATAGAAGTTTATAAAAAAAAAGTATAGAAGTTTATGCTTCCTTCCCTATAGTACAAAGGGTCTTGACTGAGCCAAACCATAAACTTCAACATCTAAATCTAATATTCAAGAGCCAAAAGCAGCCTCTCTTGGGATGAACCCCATGGACAGATCACGAGATAATAACATTAAAGATTTTCCAAGAAACCGAAACCCAAGACTTCAAATCATCAGCAGCGATCTCCAAGACTAGAAACAGAGAAAATTTAAGCACAAAGAATCCCAATCCCCCATCAAAAACCGCAGTAAAAAAAAAGAAAGGAGAAGAAAAGTTGGGTTTTCAAGAAGATTACATCGAGAAGGGCGGTGAGACATGGAGAGGACAATGGAGTCGTCTCTCGAGGTCTGCACATAGTGTGGCCATCAAAATTCAATCTTGAAATGATCTAAGAGCAAGATAGAGACCTCATCCTCTCTGTATAACAACAGAAAGGAAGAAAGAACTTATGAGTTCGAGGCTTTTCGGTTCTTATGAGTTCATTTTTATGATTTTTTTTTTAAATAGCGATGATCTCTAAGTTCGGAATTTGTATGGACATACTCCCCTCTCCTCTCCGGGGGAGAAAACTCCTTTCCCTTTTCCCCTCCCTCCCCCCTCTCTCTCTCTCTCCCCCTTAGTCCTCACACATAGCAAATACGACACCAGAGAGAGAGAGAGAGAGAGGGAAATATAACAATCAAAATGAAACACTATGTAGATTCATAACATTCATGCTGAGATAGCAAAAAGTTCACAATCACATCTAGAACAAAGCAAGTTCGTTCAATGATTCATATGCTTCGTAATTGTGATTGAGAAAAACAACATCAAAATTAAGCCAAATTTATTCAAGACCACATCCTCGAGGAAACAACCATCAAGCAAACCAACAACTACAAGCCACGTTTGACGGTTTCCTTAAAAAATAATGATAGCAAACTCCCCAAAAATGATAAGAAATGAATAGAATATCTATGAATTACTTTAGCAACCAATATGCCCTCAAAGTATGTCATGACCCAACTAAATCACATCTAGCCCAGAATATCCAGCAAACTACCATTGCAAATGACCTATATCACATCCATGAGTGCGATGCCCAAACATGTCAAAAAGATGACGGATCAATGGTTTGCCAATGTAACATTATAGGCAAACGAAACAACATTTGAATGAAACCAAAATCCTTTTAACTCACTAGCAATAAAGAACGTTGAGCATTTGGAAGACATTCACAGCATTCAAGATATCAATGTGCGATGGTTCGACAATAGATCATCATAAATCCCACATAACCTTTACCCACAATGACACTTTTTTAAAAAAAATATAAAGTCAAGATGAAATCTAATTGAAACCAAACCTTAATTATTTATACAGAAATGGCTGCGAACAGCAAACATGAACATATATCGAACAAACTCAAACCATGGACATGACTCATAGTAAAGAAATGAGCATACTCTGAACATACCTGAATGTATAGTATTTATCCAGCAAGTTCTAGACAGCAAGCAACTCCAATCTATATGCAACTTCATTCACGTTTCAATCCGCTACATACAATAAATTCACTAAGACAAAAAATAAAATAAAAAATAAAGGCAACTTCAATTGGATTTATGCATTATAGCCAAACAATTACAGGCCACATTTCACATTTTCCTTTAAAAATAATGACAGCGAACTCCCCAAAAATGATGAGAAATGAATAGCATGTCTATGTACTACTTTAGCAACCAATATACCCTCAAATATCTCATGACCCAACTAAATCACATCTAGCCCAGAATATCCAACAAACTACCAATGCAAATGACCTATATCTCACTCATGAGTGTGATGCCCAAACATGTTAAAAAGGTGACTGATCAAGGGTTTGTCAATGTAACATTATAGGCAAACCAAACAATATTTGAATGAAACTGAAATCCATTTAACTCACGTGCAATAAAGAATGTCCAACATTTAGAAACATTCACAGCATTTAAGATATCAATGTGAGATGATTAGACAAAAGATCATCATAAATCCCACATAACCCTTACCCACAATGACACGTCTTTCTTTCTTTCTTTTTATTTATTTTATTTTATTAAATCAAATTGAAATCGAATTGTAACCATACCTTCATTATTTGTATGGAAATGGTTGCGAACAAAAGACACAAACATATATTGAACAAACTCAAACCATGGACAGCACTCATAGTAAAGAAATGAGCATACTCTGAACATACCTAAATGTATAGTATTTATCCAGCAAGTTCTAGACAGCAAGCAACTCCAATCTATATGCAACTTCATTCACGTTTCAATCCGCTACATACAATAAATTCACTAAGGCAAAAATAAAATAAAAAATAAAGGCAACTTCAATTGATTTATGCATTATAGCCAAACAATTACAGGCCACATTTCACATTTTCCTTTAAAAATAATGACAGCGAACTCCCAAAAATGATGAGAAATGAATAGCATGTCTATGTACTATTTTAGCAACCAATATGCCCTCAAACAATCTCATAACCCAACTAAATCACATCTAGCCTAGAATATCCAGCAAACTAACAGTGCAAATGATGTATATCTCACTCATGAGCATGATGTCCAAACATGTCAAAAAGGTGACGGATCAATGGTTTGTCAATGTAACATTATAAGCAAACGAAACAACATATGAATGAAACGAAAATCCTTTAACTCACATGCACAAAGAACATCCAACATTCAGAAGACGTTCACAGCATTCGAGATATTAATGTGCAATGGTTCGACAAGAGATCGTCATAAATCCCACATAACCCTTACCCACAATACACTTTTTTATTTTATTTTATTTTATTTTATAAAGTCAAGATGAAATCGAATTGATACCAAACCTTTATTATTTGTACAGAAATGGCTGCTAACAGAAGACACGAACATATATCGAACAAACTCAAACCATGAACGGCACTCATTGCAAAGAAATCAGCATACTTTGAACATACCTGAATGTATAGTACTTATCCAGCAAGTTCTAGACAGCAAACAACTCCAACCTATATGCAACTTCATTCACATTTCAATTAGCTATATACAATAAACAATAAATGCACTCAGGCAAAAATTAAAAAATAAAATAAAATCAACTTTAACTGGATGTATGTATTATAGCCAAACAATTACATGCCACATTTCACGTTTTCCTTTAAAAATAATGATAGCGAACTTCCCAAAAAATCATGAGAAATGAATGCCATGTCTATGTACTACTTTAGCAACCAATATACCCTCAAATATCTCATGACCCAACTAAATCACATCTAGCCCAGAATATCCAACAAACTACCAATGCAAATGACCTATATCTCACTCATGAGTGTGATGCCCAAACATGTTAAAAAGGTGACTGATCAAGGGTTTGTCAATGTAACATTATAGGCAAACCAAACAATATTTGAATGAAACTGAAATCCATTTAACTCACGTGCAATAAAGAATGTCCAACATTTAGAAACATTCACAGCATTTAAGATATCAATGTGAGATGATTAGACAAAAGATCATCATAAATCCCACATAACCCTTACCCACAATGACACGTCTTTCTTTCTTTCTTTTATTTATTTTATTTTATTAAATCAAATTGAAATCGAATTGTAACCATACCTTCATTATTTGTATGGAAATGGTTGCAACAAAAGACACAAACATATATTGAACAAACTCAAACCATGGACAGCACTCATAGTAAAGAAATGAGCATACTCTGAACATACCTAAATGTATAGTATTTATCCAGCAAGTTCTAGACAGCAAGCAACTCCAATCTATATGCAACTTCATTCACGTTTCAATCCGCTACATACAATAAATTCACTAAGGCAAAAAATAAAATAAAAATAAAGGCAACTTCAATTGGATTTATGCATTATAGCCAAACAATTACAGGCCACATTTCACATTTTCCTTTAAAAATAATGACAGCGAACTCCCCAAAAATGATGAGAAATGAATAGCATGTCTATGTACTATTTTAGCAACCAATATGCCCTCAAACAATCTCATAACCCAACTAAATCACATCTAGCCTAGAATATCCAGCAAACTAACAGTGCAAATGATGTATATCTCACTCATGAGCATGATGTCCAAACATGTCAAAAAGGTGACGGATCAATGGTTTGTCAATGTAACATTATAAGCAAACGAAACAACATATGAATGAAACGAAAATCCTTTTAACTCACATGCAATAAAGAACATCCAACATTCAGAAGACGTTCACAGCATTCGAGATATTAATGTGCAATGGTTCGACAAGAGATCGTCATAAATCCCACATAACCCTTACCCACAATACACTTTTTTATTTTATTTTATTTTATTTTATAAAGTCAAGATGAAATCGAATTGATACCAAACCTTTATTATTTGTACAGAAATGGCTGCGAACAGAAGACACGAACATATATCGAACAAACTCAAACCATGAACGGCACTCATTGCAAAGAAATCAGCATACTTTGAACATACCTGAATGTATAGTACTTATCCAGCAAGTTCTAGACAGCAAACAACTCCAACCTATATGCAACTTCATTCACATTTCAATTAGCTATATACAATAAACAATAAATGCACTCAGGCAAAAATTAAAAAATAAAATAAAATCAACTTTAACTGGATGTATGTATTATAGCCAAACAATTACATGCCACATTTCACGTTTTCCTTTAAAAATAATGATAGCGAACTTCCCAAAAAATCATGAGAAATGAATGCCATGTCTATGTACTACTTTAGCAACCAATATACCCTCAAATATCTCATGACCCAACTAAATCACATCTAGCCCAGAATATCCAACAAACTACCAATGCAAATGACCTATATCTCACTCATGAGTGTGATGCCCAAACATGTTAAAAAGGTGACTGATCAAGGGTTTGTCAATGTAACATTATAGGCAAACCAAACAATATTTGAATGAAACTGAAATCCATTTAACTCACGTGCAATAAAGAATGTCCAACATTTAGAAACATTCACAGCATTTAAGATATCAATGTGAGATGATTAGACAAAAGATCATCATAAATCCCACATAACCCTTACCCACAATGACACGTCTTTCTTTCTTTCTTTTTATTTATTTTATTTTATTAAATCAAATTGAAATCGAATTGTAACCATACCTTCATTATTTGTATGGAAATGGTTGCGAACAAAAAGACACAAACATATATTGAACAAACTCAAACCATGGACAGCACTCATAGTAAAGAAATGAGCATACTCTGAACATACCTAAATGTATAGTATTTATCCAGCAAGTTCTAGACAGCAAGCAACTCCAATCTATATGCAACTTCATTCACGTTTCAATCCGCTACATACAATAAATTCACTAAGGCAAAAAATAAAATAAAAAATAAAGGCAACTTCAATTGGATTTATGCATTATAGCCAAACAATTACAGGCCACATTTCACATTTTCCTTTAAAAATAATGACAGCGAACTCCCCAAAAATGATGAGAAATGAATAGCATGTCTATGTACTATTTTAGCAACCAATATGCCCTCAAACAATCTCATAACCCAACTAAATCACATCTAGCCTAGAATATCCAGCAAACTAACAGTGCAAATGATGTATATCTCACTCATGAGCATGATGTCCAAACATGTCAAAAAGGTGACGGATCAATGGTTTGTCAATGTAACATTATAAGCAAACGAAACAACATATGAATGAAACGAAAATCCTTTTAACTCACATGCAATAAAGAACATCCAACATTCAGAAGACGTTCACAGCATTCGAGATATTAATGTGCAATGGTTCGACAAGAGATCGTCATAAATCCCACATAACCCTTACCCACAATACACTTTTTTATTTTATTTTATTTTATTTTATAAAGTCAAGATGAAATCGAATTGATACCAAACCTTTATTATTTGTACAGAAATGGCTGCGAACAGAAGACACGAACATATATCGAACAAACTCAAACCATGAACGGCACTCATTGCAAAGAAATCAGCATACTTTGAACATACCTGAATGTATAGTACTTATCCAGCAAGTTCTAGACAGCAAACAACTCCAACCTATATGCAACTTCATTCACATTTCAATTAGCTATATACAATAAACAATAAATGCACTCAGGCAAAAATTAAAAAATAAAATAAAATCAACTTTAACTGGATGTATGTATTATAGCCAAACAATTACATGCCACATTTCACGTTTTCCTTTAAAAATAATGATAGCGAACTTCCCAAAAATCATGAGAAATGAATGCCATGTCTATGTACTACTTTAGCAACCAATATACCCTCAAATATCTCATGACCCAACTAAATCACATCTAGCCCAGAATATCCAACAAACTACCAATGCAAATGACCTATATCTCACTCATGAGTGTGATGCCCAAACATGTTAAAAAGGTGACTGATCAAGGGTTTGTCAATGTAACATTATAGGCAAACCAAACAATATTTGAATGAAACTGAAATCCATTTAACTCACGTGCAATAAAGAATGTCCAACATTTAGAAACATTCACAGCATTTAAGATATCAATGTGAGATGATTAGACAAAAGATCATCATAAATCCCACATAACCCTTACCCACAATGACACGTCTTTTCTTTCTTTCTTTTTATTTATTTTATTTTATTAAATCAAATTGAAATCGAATTGTAACCATACCTTCATTATTTGTATGGAAATGGTTGCGAACAAAAGACACAAACATATATTGAACAAACTCAAACCATGGACAGCACTCATAGTAAAGAAATGAGCATACTCTGAACATACCTAAATGTATAGTATTTATCCAGCAAGTTCTAGACAGCAAGCAACTCCAATCTATATGCAACTTCATTCACGTTTCAATCCGCTACATACAATAAATTCACTAAGGCAAAAAATAAAATAAAAAATAAAGGCAACTTCAATTGGATTTATGCATTATAGCCAAACAATTACAGGCCACATTTCACATTTTCCTTTAAAAATAATGACAGCGAACTCCCCAAAAATGATGAGAAATGAATAGCATGTCTATGTACTATTTTAGCAACCAATATGCCCTCAAACAATCTCATAACCCAACTAAATCACATCTAGCCTAGAATATCCAGCAAACTAACAGTGCAAATGATGTATATCTCACTCATGAGCATGATGTCCAAACATGTCAAAAAGGTGACGGATCAATGGTTTGTCAATGTAACATTATAAGCAAACGAAACAACATATGAATGAAACGAAAATCCTTTTTAACTCACATGCAATAAAGAACATCCAACATTCAGAAGACGTTCACAGCATTCGAGATATTAATGTGCAATGGTTCGACAAGAGATCGTCATAAATCCCACATAACCCTTACCCACAATACACTTTTTTATTTTATTTTATTTTATTTTATAAAGTCAAGATGAAATCGAATTGATACCAAACCTTTATTATTTGTACAGAAATGGCTGCGAACAGAAGACACGAACATATATCGAACAAACTCAAACCATGAACGGCACTCATTGCAAAGAAATCAGCATACTTTGAACATACCTGAATGTATAGTACTTATCCAGCAAGTTCTAGACAGCAAACAACTCCAACCTATATGCAACTTCATTCACATTTCAATTAGCTATATACAATAAACAATAAATGCACTCAGGCAAAAATTAAAAAATAAAATAAAATCAACTTTAACTGGATGTATGTATTATAGCCAAACAATTACATGCCACATTTCACGTTTTCCTTTAAAAATAATGATAGCGAACTTCCCAAAAATCATGAGAAATGAATGCCATGTCTATGTACTACTTTAGCAACCAATATACCCTCAAATATCTCATGACCCAACTAAATCACATCTAGCCCAGAATATCCAACAAACTACCAATGCAAATGACCTATATCTCACTCATGAGTGTGATGCCCAAACATGTTAAAAAGGTGACTGATCAAGGGTTTGTCAATGTAACATTATAGGCAAACCAAACAATATTTGAATGAAACTGAAATCCATTTAACTCACGTGCAATAAAGAATGTCCAACATTTAGAAACATTCACAGCATTTAAGATATCAATGTGAGATGATTAGACAAAAGATCATCATAAATCCCACATAACCCTTACCCACAATGACACGTCTTTCTTTCTTTCTTTTTATTTATTTTATTTTATTAAATCAAATTGAAATCGAATTGTAACCATACCTTCATTATTTGTATGGAAATGGTTGCGAACAAAAGACACAAACATATATTGAACAAACTCAAACCATGGACAGCACTCATAGTAAAGAAATGAGCATACTCTGAACATACCTAAATGTATAGTATTTATCCAGCAAGTTCTAGACAGCAAGCAACTCCAATCTATATGCAACTTCATTCACGTTTCAATCCGCTACATACAATAAATTCACTAAGGCAAAAAATAAAATAAAAAATAAAGGCAACTTCAATTGGATTTATGCATTATAGCCAAACAATTACAGGCCACATTTCACATTTTCCTTTAAAAATAATGACAGCGAACTCCCCCAAAAATGATGAGAAATGAATAGCATGTCTATGTACTATTTTAGCAACCAATATGCCCTCAAACAATCTCATAACCCAACTAAATCACATCTAGCCTAGAATATCCAGCAAACTAACAGTGCAAATGATGTATATCTCACTCATGAGCATGATGTCCAAACATGTCAAAAAGGTGACGGATCAATGGTTTGTCAATGTAACATTATAAGCAAACGAAACAACATATGAATGAAACGAAAATCCTTTTAACTCACATGCAATAAAGAACATCCAACATTCAGAAGACGTTCACAGCATTCGAGATATTAATGTGCAATGGTTCGACAAGAGATCGTCATAAATCCCACATAACCCTTACCCACAATACACTTTTTTATTTTATTTTATTTTATTTTATAAAGTCAAGATGAAATCGAATTGATACCAAACCTTTATTATTTGTACAGAAATGGCTGCGAACAGAAGACACGAACATATATCGAACAAACTCAAACCATGAACGGCACTCATTGCAAAGAAATCAGCATACTTTGAACATACCTGAATGTATAGTACTTATCCAGCAAGTTCTAGACAGCAAACAACTCCAACCTATATGCAACTTCATTCACATTTCAATTAGCTATATACAATAAACAATAAATGCACTCAGGCAAAAATTAAAAAATAAAATAAAATCAACTTTAACTGGATGTATGTATTATAGCCAAACAATTACATGCCACATTTCACGTTTTCCTTTAAAAATAATGATAGCGAACTTCCCAAAAAATCATGAGAAATGAATGCCATGTCTATGTACTACTTTAGCAACCAATATACCCTCAAATATCTCATGACCCAACTAAATCACATCTAGCCCAGAATATCCAACAAACTACCAATGCAAATGACCTATATCTCACTCATGAGTGTGATGCCCAAACATGTTAAAAAGGTGACTGATCAAGGGTTTGTCAATGTAACATTATAGGCAAACCAAACAATATTTGAATGAAACTGAAATCCATTTAACTCACGTGCAATAAAGAATGTCCAACATTTAGAAACATTCACAGCATTTAAGATATCAATGTGAGATGATTAGACAAAAGATCATCATAAATCCCACATAACCCTTACCCACAATGACACGTCTTTCTTTCTTTCTTTTTTATTTATTTTATTTTATTAAATCAAATTGAAATCGAATTGTAACCATACCTTCATTATTTGTATGGAAATGGTTGCGAACAAAAGACACAAACATATATTGAACAAACTCAAAACCATGGACAGCACTCATAGTAAAGAAATGAGCATACTCTGAACATACCTAAATGTATAGTATTTATCCAGCAAGTTCTAGACAGCAAGCAACTCCAATCTATATGCAACTTCATTCACGTTTCAATCCGCTACATACAATAAATTCACTAAGGCAAAAAAATAAAATAAAAAATAAAGGCAACTTCAATTGGATTTATGCATTATAGCCAAACAATTACAGGCCACATTTCACATTTTCCTTTAAAAATAATGACAGCGAACTCCCCAAAAATGATGAGAAATGAATAGCATGTCTATGTACTATTTTAGCAACCAATATGCCCTCAAACAATCTCATAACCCAACTAAATCACATCTAGCCTAGAATATCCAGCAAACTAACAGTGCAAATGATGTATATCTCACTCATGAGCATGATGTCCAAACATGTCAAAAAGGTGACGGATCAATGGTTTGTCAATGTAACATTATAAGCAAACGAAACAACATATGAATGAAACGAAAATCCTTTTAACTCACATGCAATAAAGAACATCCAACATTCAGAAGACGTTCACAGCATTCGAGATATTAATGTGCAATGGTTCGACAAGAGATCGTCATAAATCCCACATAACCCTTACCCACAATACACTTTTTTATTTTATTTTATTTTATTTTATAAAGTCAAGATGAAATCGAATTGATACCAAACCTTTATTATTTGTACAGAAATGGCTGCGAACAGAAGACACGAACATATATCGAACAAACTCAAACCATGAACGGCACTCATTGCAAAGAAATCAGCATACTTTGAACATACCTGAATGTATAGTACTTATCCAGCAAGTTCTAGACAGCAAACAACTCCAACCTATATGCAACTTCATTCACATTTCAATTAGCTATATACAATAAACAATAAATGCACTCAGGCAAAAATTAAAAAATAAAATAAAATCAACTTTAACTGGATGTATGTATTATAGCCAAACAATTACATGCCACATTTCACGTTTTCCTTTAAAAATAATGATAGCGAACTTCCCAAAAAATCATGAGAAATGAATGCCATGTCTATGTACTACTTTAGCAACCAATATACCCTCAAATATCTCATGACCCAACTAAATCACATCTAGCCCAGAATATCCAACAAACTACCAATGCAAATGACCTATATCTCACTCATGAGTGTGATGCCCAAACATGTTAAAAAGGTGACTGATCAAGGGTTTGTCAATGTAACATTATAGGCAAACCAAACAATATTTGAATGAAACTGAAATCCATTTAACTCACGTGCAATAAAGAATGTCCAACATTTAGAAACATTCACAGCATTTAAGATATCAATGTGAGATGATTAGACAAAAGATCATCATAAATCCCACATAACCCTTACCCACAATGACACGTCTTTCTTTCTTTCTTTTTATTTATTTTATTTTATTAAATCAAATTGAAATCGAATTGTAACCATACCTTCATTATTTGTATGGAAATGGTTGCGAACAAAAGACACAAACATATATTGAACAAACTCAAACCATGGACAGCACTCATAGTAAAGAAATGAGCATACTCTGAACATACCTAAATGTATAGTATTTATCCAGCAAGTTCTAGACAGCAAGCAACTCCAATCTATATGCAACTTCATTCACGTTTCAATCCGCTACATACAATAAATTCACTAAGGCAAAAAATAAAATAAAAATAAAGGCAACTTCAATTGGATTTATGCATTATAGCCAAACAATTACAGGCCACATTTCACATTTTCCTTTAAAAATAATGACAGCGAACTCCCAAAAATGATGAGAAATGAATAGCATGTCTATGTACTATTTTAGCAACCAATATGCCCTCAAACAATCTCATAACCCAACTAAATCACATCTAGCCTAGAATATCCAGCAAACTAACAGTGCAAATGATGTATATCTCACTCATGAGCATGATGTCCAAACATGTCAAAAAGGTGACGGATCAATGGTTTGTCAATGTAACATTATAAGCAAACGAAACAACATATGAATGAAACGAAAATCCTTTTAACTCACATGCAATAAAGAACATCCAACATTCAGAAGACGTTCACAGCATTCGAGATATTAATGTGCAATGGTTCGACAAGAGATCGTCATAAATCCCACATAACCCTTACCCACAATACACTTTTTTATTTTATTTTATTTTATTTTATAAAGTCAAGATGAAATCGAATTGATACCAAACCTTTATTATTTGTACAGAAATGGCTGCTGAACAGAAGACACGAACATATATCGAACAAACTCAAACCATGAACGGCACTCATTGCAAAGAAATCAGCATACTTTGAACATACCTGAATGTATAGTACTTATCCAGCAAGTTCTAGACAGCAAACAACTCCAACCTATATGCAACTTCATTCACATTTCAATTAGCTATATACAATAAACAATAAATGCACTCAGGCAAAAATTAAAAAATAAAATAAAATCAACTTTAACTGGATGTATGTATTATAGCCAAACAATTACATGCCACATTTCACGTTTTCCTTTAAAAATAATGATAGCGAACTTCCCAAAAAATCATGAGAAATGAATGCCATGTCTATGTACTACTTTAGCAACCAATATACCCTCAAATATCTCATGACCCAACTAAATCACATCTAGCCCAGAATATCCAACAAACTACCAATGCAAATGACCTATATCTCACTCATGAGTGTGATGCCCAAACATGTTAAAAAGGTGACTGATCAAGGGTTTGTCAATGTAACATTATAGGCAAACCAAACAATATTTGAATGAAACTGAAATCCATTTAACTCACGTGCAATAAAGAATGTCCAACATTTAGAAACATTCACAGCATTTAAGATATCAATGTGAGATGATTAGACAAAAGATCATCATAAATCCCACATAACCCTTACCCACAATGACGCGTCTTTCTTTCTTTCTTTTATTTATTTTATTTTATTAAATCAAATTGAAATCGAATTGTAACCATACCTTCATTATTTGTATGGAAATGGTTGCGAACAAAAGACACAAACATATATTGAACAAACTCAAACCATGGACAGCACTCATAGTAAAGAAATGAGCATACTCTGAACATACCTAAATGTATAGTATTTATCCAGCAAGTTCTAGACAGCAAGCAACTCCAATCTATATGCAACTTCATTCACGTTTCAATCCGCTACATACAATAAATTCACTAAGGCAAAAAATAAAATAAAAAATAAAGGCAACTTCAATTGGATTTATGCATTATAGCCAAACAATTACAGGCCACATTTCACATTTTCCTTTAAAAATAATGACAGCGAACTCCCCAAAAATGATGAGAAATGAATAGCATGTCTATGTACTATTTTAGCAACCAATATGCCCTCAAACAATCTCATAACCCAACTAAATCACATCTAGCCTAGAATATCCAGCAAACTAACAGTGCAAATGATGTATATCTCACTCATGAGCATGATGTCCAAACATGTCAAAAAGGTGACGGATCAATGGTTT
The DNA here is from genome assembly GCA_017140255.1 of Eucalyptus paniculata subsp. matutina. Classification (NCBI taxonomy): domain Eukaryota; kingdom Viridiplantae; phylum Streptophyta; class Magnoliopsida; order Myrtales; family Myrtaceae; genus Eucalyptus; species Eucalyptus paniculata. The sequence continues at coordinate 1,768,285 of CM029443.1, forward strand.
GTCAATGTAACATTATAAGCAAACGAAACAACATATGAATGAAACGAAATCCTTTTAACTCACATGCAATAAAGAACATCCAACATTCAGAAGACGTTCACAGCATTCGAGATATTAATGTGCAATGGTTCGACAAGAGATCGTCATAAATCCCACATAACCCTTACCCACAATACACTTTTTTATTTTATTTTATTTTATTTTATAAAGTCAAGATGAAATCGAATTGATACCAAACCTTTATTATTTGTACAGAAATGGCTGCGAACAGAAGACACGAACATATATCGAACAAACTCAAACCATGAACGGCACTCATTGCAAAGAAATCAGCATACTTTGAACATACCTGAATGTATAGTACTTATCCAGCAAGTTCTAGACAGCAAACAACTCCAACCTATATGCAACTTCATTCACATTTCAATTAGCTATATACAATAAACAATAAATGCACTCAGGCAAAATTAAAAAATAAAATAAAATCAACTTTAACTGGATGTATGTATTATAGCCAAACAATTACATGCCACATTTCACGTTTCCTTTAAAAATAATGATAGCGAACTTCCCAAAAAATCATGAGAAATGAATGCCATGTCTATGTACTACTTTAGCAACCAATATACCCTCAAATATCTCATGACCCAACTAAATCACATCTAGCCCAGAATATCCAACAAACTACCAATGCAAATGACCTATATCTCACTCATGAGTGTGATGCCCAAACATGTTAAAAAGGTGACTGATCAAGGGTTTGTCAATGTAACATTATAGGCAAACCAAACAATATTTGAATGAAACTGAAATCCATTTAACTCACGTGCAATAAAGAATGTCCAACATTTAGAAACATTCACAGCATTTAAGATATCAATGTGAGATGATTAGACAAAAGATCATCATAAATCCCACATAACCCTTACCCACAATGACACGTCTTTCTTTCTTTCTTTTTATTTATTTTATTTTATTAAATCAAATTGAAATCGAATTGTAACCATACCTTCATTATTTGTATGGAAATGGTTGCGAACAAAAGACACAAACATATATTGAACAAACTCAAACCATGGACAGCACTCATAGTAAAGAAATGAGCATACTCTGAACATACCTAAATGTATAGTATTTATCCAGCAAGTTCTAGACAGCAAGCAACTCCAATCTATATGCAACTTCATTCACATTTCAATCCGCTACATACAATAAATTCACTAAGGCAAAAAATAAAATAAAAATAAAGGCAACTTCAATTGGATTTATGCATTATAGCCAAACAATTACAGGCCACATTTCACATTTTCCTTTAAAAATAATGACAGCGAACTCCCCAAAAATGATGAGAAATGAATAGCATGTCTATGTACTATTTTAGCAACCAATATGCCCTCAAACAATCTCATAACCCAACTAAATCACATCTAGCCTAGAATATCCAGCAAACTAACAGTGCAAATGATGTATATCTCACTCATGAGCATGATGTCCAAACATGTCAAAAAGGTGACGGATCAATGGTTTGTCAATGTAACATTATAAGCAAACGAAACAACATATGAATGAAACGAAAATCCTTTTAACTCACATGCAATAAAGAACATCCAACATTCAGAAGACGTTCACAGCATTCGAGATATTAATGTGCAATGGTTCGACAAGAGATCGCCATAAATCCCACATAACCCTTACCCACAATACACTTTTTTATTTTATTTTATTTTATTTTATAAAGTCAAGATGAAATCGAATTGATACCAAACCTTTATTATTTGTACAGAAATGGCTGCGAACAGAAGACACGAACATATATCGAACAAACTCAAACCATGAACGGCACTCATTGCAAAGAAATCAGCATACTTTGAACATACCTGAATGTATAGTACTTATCCAGCAAGTTCTAGACAGCAAACAACTCCAACCTATATGCAACTTCATTCACATTTCAATTAGCTATATACAATAAACAATAAATGCACTCAGGCAAAAATTAAAAAATAAAATAAAATCAACTTTAACTGATGTATGTATTATAGCCAAAACAATTACATGCCACATTTCACGTTTTCCTTTAAAAATAATGATAGCGAACTTCCCAAAAATCATGAGAAATGAATGCCATGTCTATGTACTACTTTAGCAACCAATATACCCTCAAATATCTCATGACCCAACTAAATCACATCTAGCCCAGAATATCCAACAAACTACCAATGCAAATGACCTATATCTCACTCATGAGTGTGATGCCCAAACATGTTAAAAAGGTGACTGATCAAGGGTTTGTCAATGTAACATTATAGGCAAACCAAACAATATTTGAATGAAACTGAAATCCATTTAACTCACGTGCAATAAAGAATGTCCAACATTTAGAAACATTCACAGCATTTAAGATATCAATGTGAGATGATTAGACAAAAGATCATCATAAATCCCACATAACCCTTACCCACAATGACACGTCTTTCTTTCTTTTTATTTATTTTATTTTATTAAATCAAATTGAAATCGAATTGTAACCATACCTTCATTATTTGTATGGAAATGGTTGCGAACAAAAGACACAAACATATATCGAACAAACTCAAACCATGGACAGCACTCATTGCAAAGATATCAGCATACTCTGGACATATCGGAAAGGATAGTACTTATCTAGCAAATTCTGGACAGCAAGCAATGCCAACCTATATGCAACTTCATTCACATTTCATTTAGCTATAAACAACCACTGGGGGTTCGCCCTAGTGGCCATCCTTCCAACTTGGAAGGGGGAGGTGAGGGGTTCAAATCCCCACATTCTCAGGGGGGATTGGGGTGGGGACAATTTCATTTCAGGAGTGGGTTTCGACTCCCACGCCCTGCAATGAGGCATGGCAAAAGTCTGAGAGTGAGTGTTAGAGTAAGATTAGAGTAGGGCCGATCAAAAAAAAAAATTAGCTATAAACAATAAATGCACTCGGTCAAAAATAAAAAAAATTAAAAGTAACTTCAATTGGATTTATGTATTATAGCCAAACAATTACAGGCCACATTTCACGTTTTCCTTTAAAAATAATGATAGCAAACTCCCCAAAAATGATGAAAACTGAATAGCATGTCTATGTACCGCTTTAACAACCAATATGCCTTCAAACAATCTCATGATCCAACTAAATCACATCTAGCCCAGAATATCCAACAAACTACCAATGCAAATGACATATACCTCACTCATGAGCGTGATGCCCAAACATGTCAAAAAGGTTACTGATCAATGGTTTGTCAATGTGGCATTATAGGCAAATTAAACAACATTTGAATGAAACCGAAATCCTTTAACTCACCTGCAATAAAGAAAGTCTAGCATTTAGAAGACATTCACAGCATTCAATATATGAATGCAAGATGGTTCGACAAGAGATCGCCATAAATCACAAATAACCCTTATCCACAATGACATTTTTTTTTATAATAAAGTCACGATGAAATCAAATTAAACCAAACAATTACAGGGCACATTTCACATAGTCCCCAAAAATGATGAAAAATGAATAGAATGTCTATGTACTGTTTTAGCAACCAATATGCCTTCAAACAATCTCATGACTCAACTAAATCACATCTAGCCCAGAATATCTAGCAAACTACCAATGCAAATGACCTATACTTCACTCATGAGTGTGATGGCCGAACATGTCAAAAAGGTTACCAATGAATGGTTTGTCAATGTGACATTGTAGGCAAACTAAACAATATTTGAATGAAACCGAAATCCTTTTAACTCACCTTCAATAAAGAAGGTCTAGCATTCAGAAGACATTCACAGCATTCAATATATGAATGCAAGATGGTTCGACAAGAGATCATCATAATCACAAATAACCCTTACCCACAATGACACTTTAAAAAAAAAAAAAAAGTCACAATGAAATCAAATTAAAACCAAACCTTCATTATTTGTATAAAAATGGCTGCGAACAGCAGACACGAACATATATCGAACAAGCTCAAACCATGGACAGCACCCATTGTAAAGAAATCAACATACTATGAGCATACCTGAATGTATAGTACTTATCCAAAGAAGTTCGGACAGCAAGCAACTCTAACATCTATGCAACTTCATTCACATTTCAATTAGCAATATACAATAAAAGCACTCTAGCAAAAAAAAAATTAACTGGATTTATCTATTATAGCCAAACAAATACAAGACACATTTCACATTTTCATTTAAAAATAATGACATCGAACTCCCCAAAAATGATGAGAAATGAATAGCATGTTTCCGTGCTACTTTAGCAACCAATATGCCCTCAAACAATCTCATGACCCAACTAGATCACATCTAGCCCAAAATATTCAGCAAACTACCAATGCAAATAACATATAACTCACTCATGAGCGTGATGCCCAAACGTGTCAAAAAGGCGAAGAATCAATGGTTTGCCAATGTAACATTATAGGCAAATGAAACAACATTTGAATGAAGCCAAAATCCTTTTAACTCATGTGCAATAAAGAATGTCCATCATTTAGAAGATATTCATAGCATTGAAGATATTAATGTGCAATCCTTCGACAAGAGATTGTCATAAATCCAACATAATGACATGTTTTTTTTTTTTTTAATAAAATAAGATGAAATCTAATTGAAACCAATCCTTCGTTATTTGTATAGAAATAGTTGTGAACAACAGACACAAACATATATCAAACAAACTCAAACCATGGATAGCACTCATAGTAATGAAATCAACATACTCTGAACATACCTGAATGTATAGCACGTATCTAGCAAGTTCTAGATAGCAAGCAACTCCAACCTATATGCAACTTGATTCACATTTTAATAAGCTATATACAACAAATGCAGTGAGGCGGAAAAAAAAAAAAAACAACTTCAACTAGACTTATGTAATTTAGCCAAACAAGTCTCGTAAGACAATGAAGCTAGAACCATAGCCTTGACACATTGAAAGTTGACTAAGACAAAATGATAGAGAATGTGTTCTTGACTATCTATGTAAAGCACAATTGAATCAATGTAAATTCTCAAGTGCTTGCATATTATCATGCTATGCTTTTTTGAGCAATTCAGCATATCATGTTCAACATTTGGGTAAATAAAATTTTTTGATGAAAGATTTTCAAACAGCTTTAAAGAAAAACTATTCAAAATCTAATTTTTGAGCCTTTTTCCTAATGTTTTTTAGAAATAGGTTTTTTTTTTATAATTTTTTTTAGAGAAATTAATTTTTAATATGAAAATAGGGCCCTTGAGCCCAAAAGATGAATACGGCTACTAAGGTTTGGTCTCTTGAGGGTATGAGTCATGGATATAAACTCGGCCATTATATCAAGCCCTCTCCTTAAATTATGAATAAACCCAGCCCCTTAAAGGACAATTTGAGTCCACACCTATTTTAAATTGAACCAAAGCCCAGACTCCTAAAAGCCTAGATCAGCCCCATTTGTCACTTAGAACAAAACCCAAGTTCAAATAAAAAACATCTCAAGCCCAAAGCTCACTAATCCATTTGCTATTGCTACAACCAAGCCCAAAACCCCATAATTTTCTGATCACTAGATTATTCTCGTGGACCACCAATGGGCTTGATGTACAAAGGTCGTGAACGTAATTAGCATAGGATCACCATGATTAAAACATAAAGGAGAGAACGACGGAGAAAGCTCATCCCCATGTCATCATCAATCACACTACACAAACTCCAAGCCATTTCTCACAAAATGCACACCACCACAGATTCACCAACGCCATGAGCACGGCAACCACCAAGAGACACATAAAGTTCAGCTTACAAAAACCTAAGTGAAAATCATGTTCAATAATCCATAAAGGATTCCATTTTTTTCATGTAAAAACAAAAGCCACACTCACTTTGAATATTTCAAAAATCATGTTCAAATCCATGTAAACTTAGTTCTAGCCTTAAACCAAACATAAGGTGAACACTAACTCGGGAAGAGAGGTTAATAAACCTAATCGGCGAGAGAGAGCCCCACCCGACACCGTAGCAGTCTCGAGCTCGAGTCTAACCAAGAAAAGAAAAGAAAATCATTCGACAAGGGTTTATGTTGAGTTATCTAAGGAAAAAAAGAACAAGAAAAGAAAAGAAAATCAAAATATTAGGGTTTAGGTTTAGGGTTTAGGTTTAGGGTTTATGGTGGTTTAGGGTTTATGGTTTAGGGTGGGTTGAGGGTTTATGGTTTAGGGTTTATGGTTTAGGGTTTATGGTTTATGGTTTATGGTTTATGGTTTAGGGGTCGAGGCCTGGTTTAGGGTTTATGGTTTGGCCTAGGCCTTCAGGTTTATGGGCCTAGGTTAGGGGCCTAGGGTTTAGGGGGCCTAGGTTTTAGGCCTAGGCCTGGGCCGAGGCCGGGCTTGGTTAGGGCCGGGCTTTAGGGTTGAGGGCCTAGGTTTCGGGGTTGAGGCTCAGGGTTTAGGGTTGAGGGTTTAGGTTTAGGGCTTAGGGTTGATAGGTTTAGGGTTGAGGGTTTAGGGTTTAGGGCTTAGGTTTAGGGTTTAGGTTTAGAGGGTTTAGGTTGAGGCCCCAGGGCCCAGGGCCTAGGCCCAGGGTTGAGGGCCTAGGCCGAGGGCCGAGGCCTAGGCCGAGGCCCAGGCCCAGGGCCCAGGCCCAGGCCCAGGCCAGGCCCAGGGCCCAGGGCTGTGGCCCAGGCCCAGGGCCAGGGCCCAGGCTGGCCCAGGCCCAGGCCCAGGGGCCCAGGGTTTAGGGTTTAGGGTTTAGGGCTTGGCCCAGGCCCAGGCCCAGGCCCAGGCCCAGGCCTTAGGGGCTCAGGCTAGGCCCAGGCCCAGGCCCAGGCCCAGGCCCAGGGCCCAGGCCTAGGCCCAGGCCCAGGCCCAGGCCCAGGCCCAGGCTCAGGCCCAGGCCCAGGCCCAGGCCCAGGCCCAGGCCCAGGCCCAGGCCCAGGCCCAGGCCCAGGGGTTTAGGCCCAGGCCTCAGGCCCAGGCTCAGGCCCAGGCCCAGGCCCAGGCCCAGGCCCAGGGCCCAGGCCCAGGCCCAGGCCCAGGCCCAGGCCCAGGGGCCCAGGCCCAGGCCCAGGCCCAGGCCCAGGCCTGTGGCAGGCCCAGGCCCAGGCCCAGGCCCAGGCCCAGGCCCAGGCCCAGGCCCAGGCCCAGGCCCAGGCCCAGGCCCAGGCCCAGGCCCAGGCCCAGGCCCAGGGCCAGGCCCAGGCCCAGGCCCAGGCCCAGGCCCAGGCCCAGGCCCAGGCCCAGGCTCAGGCCCAGGCCCAGGCCTTAGGCCCAGGCCCAGGCCCAGGCCCAGGCCCAGGCCCAGGCCCAGGCCCAGGCCCAGGCCCAGGCCCAGGCCCAGGCCCAGGCCCAGGCCCAGGCCCAGGCCTAGGCCCAGGCCCAGGCCCAGGCCCAGGCCCAGGCCCAGGCCCAGGCCCAGGCCCAGGCCCAGGCCCAGGCCCAGGCCCAGGCCCAGGCCCAGGCCCAGGCCCAGGCCCAGGCCCAGGCCTGCAGGCCCAGGCCCAGGCCCAGGCCCAGGCCCAGGCCCAGGCCCAGGCCCAGGCCCAGGCCCAGGCCCAGGCCCAGGCCCAGGCCCAGGCCCAGGCCCAGGCCCAGGCCCAGGCCCAGGCCCAGGCCCAGGCCCAGGCCCAGGCCCAGGGCCAGGCCCAGGCCCAGGCCCAGGCCCAGGCCCAGGCCCAGGCCCAGGCCCAGGCCCAGGCCCAGGCCCAGGCCCAGGCCCAGGCCCAGGCCCAGGCCCAGGCCCAGGCCCAGGCCCAGGCCCAGGCCCAGGCCCAGGCCCAGGCCCAGGCCCAGGCCCAGGCCCAGGCCCAGGCCCAGGCCCAGGCTCAGGCCCAGGCCCAGGCCCAGGCCTGGCCCAGGGCCCAGGCCCAGGCCCAGGCCCAGGCCCAGGCCCAGGCCAGGCCCAGGCCTCAGGCTCAGGCTCAGGGCCAGGGCCCAGGCCCAGGCCCAGGCCCAGGCCCAGGGCCCAGGCTCAGGCCCAGGCCCAGGCCCAGGCCCAGGCCCAGGCCCAGGCCCAGGCCCAGGCCAGGGCCTTGGGCTCAGGCTCAGGGCCCAGGCCCAGGCCAGGGCTCAGGCCCAGGCCCAGGCCCAGGCCCAGGCCCAGGCCCAGGCCCAGGCCCAGGCCCAGGGCCCAGGCCCAGGCCCAGGCCCAGGCCCAGGCCCAGGCCCAGGCCCAGGCCCAGGCTCAGGCCCAGGCCTAGGCCCAGGCCCAGGCCCAGGCCCAGGCCCAGGCCCAGGCCCAGGCCCAGGCCCAGGCCCAGGCCCAGGCCCAGGCCCAGGCCCAGGCCCAGGCCTAGGCCCAGGCCCAGGCCCAGGCCTGTGGCCTCAGGCCCAGGCCCAGGCCCAGGCCCAGGCCCAGGCCCAGGCCCAGGCCCAGGCCCAGGCCCAGGCCCAGGCCCAGGCCCAGGCCCAGGCCCAGGCCCAGGCCCAGGCCCAGGCCCAGGCCCAGGCCCAGGCCCAGGCCCAGGCCCAGGCCCAGGCCCAGGCCCAGGCCCAGGCCCAGGCCCAGGCCCAGGCCCAGGCCCAGGCCCAGGCCCAGGCCCAGGCCCAGGCCCAGGCCCAGGCCCAGGCCCAGGCCCAGGCCCAGGCCCAGGCCTAGGCCCAGGCCCAGGCCCAGGCCCAGGCCCAGGCCCAGGCCCAGGCCCAGGCCCAGGCCCAGGCCCAGGCCCAGGCCCAGGCCCAGGGCCCAGGCCCAGGCCCAGGCCCAGGCCCAGGCCCAGGCCCAGGCCCAGGCCCAGGCCCAGGCCCAGGCCCAGGCCCAGGCTCAGGGCCCAGGCCCAGGCCCAGGCCCAGGCCCAGGCCCAGGCCCAGGCCCAGGCCCAGGCCCAGGCCCAGGCCCAGGCCCAGGCCCAGGCCCAGGCCCAGGCCCAGGCCCAGGCCCAGGCCCAGGCCCAGGCCCAGGGCCCAGGCCAGGCCCAGGCCCAGGCCCAGGGCCTAGGCCCAGGCTCAGGCCCAGGCCCAGGCCCAGGCCCAGGCCCAGGCCTCAGGCCCAGGCCCAGGCCCAGGCCCAGGCCCAGGCCCAGGCCCAGGCCTCAGGCCCAGGCCCAGGCCCAGGCCCAGGCCCAGGCCCAGGCCCAGGCCCAGGCCCAGGCCCAGGCCCAGGCCCAGGCCCAGGCCCAGGCCCAGGCCCAGGCCCAGGCTCAGGCCTGGGCTCAGGCCCAGGCCCAGGCCCAGGCCCAGGCCCAGGCCCAGGCCCAGGCCCAGGCCCAGGCCCAGGCCCAGGCCCAGGCCCAGGCCCAGGCCCAGGCCCAGGCCCAGGCCCAGGCCCAGGCCCAGGCCCAGGCCCAGGCCCAGGCCCAGGCCCAGGCCCAGGCCCAGGCCCAGGCCCAGGCCCAGGCCCAGGCCCAGGCCCAGGCCCAGGCCCAGGCCCAGGCCCAGGCCCAGGCCCAGGCCCAGGCCCAGGCCCAGGCCCAGGCCCAGGCCCAGGCCCAGGCCCAGGCCCAGGCCCAGGCCCAGGCCTAGGCCCAGGCCCAGGCCCAGGCCTGTGGCCCAGGCCCAGGCCCAGGCCCAGGCCCAGGCCCAGGCCCAGGCCCAGGCCCAGGCCCAGGCCCAGGCCCAGGCCCAGGCCCAGGCCCAGGCCCAGGCCCAGGCCCAGGCCCAGGCCCAGGCCCAGGCCCAGGCCCAGGCCCAGGCCCAGGCCCAGGGCCCAGGCCCAGGCCCAGGCCCAGGCCCAGGCCCAGGCCCAGGCCCAGGCCCAGGCCCAGGCCCAGGCCCAGGCCTAGGCCCAGGGCTCAGGCCCAGGCTTCAGGCCAGGCCTAGGGCCTGGCCCAGGCCCAGGCCCAGGCCCAGGCCCAGGCCCAGGCCCAGGCCCAGGCCCAGGCCCAGGCCCAGGCCCAGGCCCAGGCCCAGGCCCAGGCCCAGGCTCAGGCCTAGGCCTAGGGCCAGGGCCCAGGGCCCAGGGCCAGGCCCAGGCTCAGGCCCAGGCCTCAGGCTCAGGGCCCAGGGCCCAGGCCCAGGCCCAGGCCCAGGCCCAGGCCCAGGCCCAGGCCCAGGCCCAGGCCCAGGCCCAGGCCCAGGCCCAGGCCTAGGCCCAGGCCCAGGGCCCAGGCCCAGGCCGCAGGCCTAGGCCCAGGCCCAGGCCCAGGCCCAGGCCCAGGCCCAGGCCCAGGCCCAGGCCCAGGCCCAGGCCCAGGCCCAGGCCCTGGGGCTCAGGGCCCAGGCCCAGGCCCAGGCCCAGGCCTGTGGCCCAGGCCCAGGCCCAGGCCCAGGGCTCAGGCCCAGGCTCAGGGCCCAGGCCCAGCCCAGGCCCAGGCCCAGGCCCAGGCCCAGGCCCAGGCTCAGGCCCAGGCCCAGGCCCAGGCCCAGGCCCAGGCCCAGGCCCAGGCCTGAGGCCAGGCCCAGGGCCCAGGCCCAGGCCCAGGCCCAGGGCCCAGGCCCAGGCCCAGGCCTGGGCCCAGGCCTCCAGGCCAGGCCCAGGCCCAGGGCCCAGGCCCAGGCCCAGGCCCAGGCCCAGGCCTAGGGCCCAGGGCCTGGCCCAGGCCTAGGCCCAGGCCCAGGCCCAGGCCCAGGCCCAGGCCCAGGCCCAGGCTCAGGCCTAGGCCCAGGCCCAGGCCCAGGCTCAGGGCTCAGGCCTAGGCCCAGGCCCAGGCCCAGGCCTAGGCCCAGGCCCAGGCCCAGGCCCAGGCCAGGCCCAGGCCCAGGGCCCAGGCCCAGGCCCAGGCCCAGGCTCAGGCCCAGGCCCAGGCCCAGGGCCCAGGCCCAGGGCCCAGGCCTGGCCCAGGCCCAGGCTCAGGCCCAGGCCCAGGCTCAGGCCCAGGCCCAGGCCCAGGCCCAGGCCCAGGCCTCCAGGCCTAGGCCCAGGCCCAGGCCCAGGCCCAGGCCAGGCCCCAGGCCCAGGCCCAGGCCCAGGCCCAGGCCCAGGCCCAGGCCCAGGCCCAGGCCCAGGCCCAGGCCCAGGCCCAGGCCTAGGCCCAGGCCCAGGGCCTAGGCCCAGGCTCAGGGCTAGGCCCAGGCCCAGGCCCAGGCCCAGGCCCAGGCCCAGGCCCAGGGCCAGGCCCAGGCCCAGGCCCAGGGCTCAGGCCCAGGCCCAGGCCCAGGCCCAGGGCCCAGGCCCAGGCCCAGGCCCAGGCCCAGGCCCAGGCCCAGGCCCAGGCCCAGGCCCAGGCCAGGCCCAGGCCCAGGCCCAGGCCTAGGCCCAGGCCCAGGCCCAGGGCCCAGGCCCAGGCCCAGGCCCAGGCCCAGGCCCAGGCCCAGGCCCAGGCCCAGGCCCAGGCCCAGGCCCAGGCCCAGGCCCAGGCCCAGGCCTCAGGCCCAGGCCCAGGCCCAGGGCCCAGGCCCAGGCCCAGGCCCAGGCCCAGGCCCAGGCCCAGGCCCAGGCCCAGGCCCAGGCCCAGGCCCAGGCCCAGGCCCAGGCCCAGGCCCAGGCCCAGGCCCAGGCCCAGGCCCAGGCCCAGGCCCAGGCCTGAGGGCCCAGGGCCCAGGCTCAGTGGCTCAGTGGCCCAGGCTCCAGGGCCTGGTGGCCGCAGGCCCAGGCCTGCAGGCTCAGGCCCAGGCCCAGGCCCAGGCCCAGGCCCAGGCTCAGGCTCAGTGGCTCAGGTCTGTGGCCCAGGCCCAGGCCTGTGGCCTGTGGCCCAGGCCCAGGCCCAGGGCCTGCGGCCCCAGGCTCAGGGCCAGGGCCCAGGCCCAGGCCCAGGCTCCAGGCCTGGTGGCGTGGCCTCAGCCCAGGCCCAGGCCCAGGCCCAGGGCTCAGGCTCAGGCCCAGCCCAGGCCCAGGCCCAGGCTCAGGCCCAGGCCCAGGCCCAGGGCCTAGCCCAGCCCAGGGCCCAGGCCCAGGGCCCAGGCCCAGGCCCAGGCCCAGGCCCAGGCCCAGGCCCAGGCCCAGGCCCAGGCCCAGGCCCAGGCCCAGGCCCAGGCCCAGGCCCAGGCCCAGGCCCAGGCCCAGGCCCAGGCCCAGGCCCAGGCCCAGGCCCAGGCCCAGGCCCAGGCCCAGGCCCAGGCCCAGGCCCAGGCCCAGGCCCAGGCCCAGGCCCAGGCCCAGGCCCAGGCCCAGGCCCAGGCCCAGGCCCAGGCCCAGGCCCAGGCCCAGGCCCAGGCCCAGGCCCAGGCCCAGGCCCAGGCCCAGGCCCAGGCCCAGGCCCAGGCCCAGGCCCAGGCCCAGGCCCAGGCCCAGGCCCAGGCCCAGGCCCAGGCCCAGGCCCAGGCCCAGGCCCAGGCCCAGGCCCAGGCCCAGGCCCAGGCCCAGGCCCAGGCCCAGGCCCAGGCCCAGGCCCAGGCCCAGGCCCAGGCCCAGGCCCAGGCCCAGGCCCAGGCCCAGGCCCAGGCCCAGGCCCAGGCCCAGGCCCAGGCCCAGGCCCAGGCCCAGGCCCAGGCCCAGGCCCAGGGCCCAGGCCCAGGCCCAGGCCCAGGCCCAGGCCCAGGCCCAGGCCCAGGCCCAGGCCCAGGCCCAGGCCCAGGCCCAGGCCCAGGCCCAGGCCCAGGCCCAGGCCCAGGCCCAGGCCCAGGCCCAGGCCCAGGCCCAGGCCCAGGCCCAGGCCCAGGCCCAGGCCCAGGCCCAGGCCCAGGCCCAGGCCCAGGCCCAGGCCCAGGCCCAGGCCCAGGCCCAGGCCCAGGCCCAGGCCCAGGCCCAGGCCCAGGCCCAGGCCCAGGCCCAGGCCCAGGCCCAGGCCCAGGCCCAGGCCCAGGCCCAGGCCCAGGCCCAGGCCCAGGCCCAGGCCCAGGCCCAGGCCCAGGCCCAGGCCCAGGCCCAGGCCCAGGCCCAGGCCCAGGCCCAGGCCCAGGCCCAGGCCCAGGCCCAGGCCCAGGCCCAGGCCCAGGCCCAGGCCCAGGCCCAGGCCCAGGCCCAGGCCCAGGCCCAGGCCCAGGCCCAGGCCCAGGCCCAGGCCCAGGCCCAGGCCCAGGCCCAGGCCCAGGCCCAGGCCCAGGCCCAGGCCCAGGCCCAGGCCCAGGCCCAGGCCCAGGCCCAGGCCCAGGCCCAGGCCCAGGCCCAGGCCCAGGCCCAGGCCCAGGCCCAGGCCCAGGCCCAGGCCCAGGCCCAGGCCCAGGCCCAGGCCCAGGCCCAGGCCCAGGCCCAGGCCCAGGCCCAGGCCCAGGCCCAGGCCCAGGCCCAGGCCCAGGCCCAGGCCCAGGCCCAGGCCCAGGCCCAGGCCCAGGCCCAGGCCCAGGCCCAGGCCCAGGCCCAGGCCCAGGCCCAGGCCCAGGCCCAGGCCCAGGCCCAGGCCCAGGCCCAGGCCCAGGCCCAGGCCCCCAGGCCCAGGCCCAGGCCCAGGCCCAGGCCCAGGCCCAGGCCCAGGCCCAGGCCCAGGCCCAGGCCCAGGCCCAGGCCCAGGCCCAGGCCCAGGCCCAGGCCCAGGCCCAGGCCCAGGCCCAGGCCCAGGCCCAGGCCCAGGCCCAGGCCCAGGCCCAGGCCCAGGCCCAGGCCCAGGCCCAGGCCCAGGCCCAGGCCCAGGCCCAGGCCCAGGCCCAGGCCCAGGCCCAGGCCCAGGCCCAGGCCCAGGCCCAGGCCCAGGCCCAGGCCCAGGCCCAGGCCCAGGCCCAGGCCCAGGCCCAGGCCCAGGCCCAGGCCCAGGCCCAGGCCCAGGCCCAGGCCCAGGCCCAGGCCCAGGCCCAGGCCCAGGCCCAGGCCCAGGCCCAGGCCCAGGCCCAGGCCCAGGCCCAGGCCCAGGCCCAGGCCCAGGCCCAGGCCCAGGCCCAGGCCCAGGCCCAGGCCCAGGCCCAGGCCCAGGCCCAGGCCAGGCCCAGGCCCAGGCCCAGGCCCAGGCCCAGGCCCAGGCCCAGGCCCAGGCCCAGGCCCAGGCCCAGGCCCAGGCCCAGGCCCAGGCCCAGGCCCAGGCCCAGGCCCAGGCCCAGGCCCAGGCCCAGGCCCAGGCCCAGGCCCAGGCCCAGGCCCAGGCCCAGGCCCAGGCCCAGGCCCAGGCCCAGGCCCAGGCCCAGGCCCAGGCCCAGGCCCAGGCCCAGGCCCAGGCCCAGGCCCAGGCCCAGGCCCAGGCCCAGGCCCAGGCCCAGGCCCAGGCCCAGGCCCAGGCCCAGGCCCAGGCCCAGGCCCAGGCCCAGGCCCAGGCCCAGGCCCAGGCCCAGGCCCAGGCCCAGGCCCAGGCCCAGGCCCAGGCCCAGGCCCAGGCCCAGGCCCAGGCCCAGGCCCAGGCCCAGGCCCAGGCCCAGGCCCAGGCCCAGGCCCAGGCCCAGGCCCAGGCCCAGGCCCAGGCCCAGGCCCAGGCCCAGGCCCAGGCCCAGGCCCAGGCCCAGGCCCAGGCCCAGGCCCAGGCCCAGGCCCAGGCCCAGGCCCAGGCCCAGGCCCAGGCCCAGGCCCAGGCCCAGGCCCAGGCCCAGGCCCAGGCCCAGGCCCAGGCCCAGGCCCAGGCCCAGGCCCAGGCCCAGGCCCAGGCCCAGGCCCAGGCCCAGGCCCAGGCCCAGGCCCAGGCCCAGGCCCAGGCCCAGGCCCAGGCCCAGGCCCAGGCCCAGGCCCAGGCCCAGGCCCAGGCCCAGGCCCAGGCCCAGGCCCAGGCCCAGGCCCAGGCCCAGGCCCAGGCCCAGGCCCAGGCCCAGGCCCAGGCCCAGGCCCAGGCCCAGGCCCAGGCCCAGGCCCAGGCCCAGGCCCAGGCCCAGGCCCAGGCCCAGGCCCAGGCCCAGGCCCAGGCCCAGGCCCAGGCCCAGGCCCAGGCCCAGGCCCAGGCCCAGGCCCAGGCCCAGGCCCAGGCCCAGGCCCAGGCCCAGGCCCAGGCCCAGGCCCAGGCCCAGGCCCAGGCCCAGGCCCAGGCCCAGGCCCAGGCCCAGGCCCAGGCCCAGGCCCAGGCCCAGGCCCAGGCCCAGGCCCAGGCCCAGGCCCAGGCCCAGGCCCAGGCCCAGGCCCAGGCCCAGGGCCCAGGCCCAGGCCCAGGCCCAGGCCCAGGCCCAGGCCCAGGCCCAGGCCCAGGCCCAGGCCCAGGCCCAGGCCCAGGCCCAGGCCCAGGCCCAGGCCCAGGCCCAGGCCCAGGCCCAGGCCCAGGCCCAGGCCCAGGCCCAGGCCCAGGCCCAGGCCCAGGCCCAGGCCCAGGCCCAGGCCCAGGCCCAGGCCCAGGCCCAGGCCCAGGCCCAGGCCCAGGCCCAGGCCCAGGCCCAGGCCCAGGCCCAGGCCCAGGCCCAGGCCCAGGCCCAGGCCCAGGCCCAGGCCCAGGCCCAGGCCCAGGCCCAGGCCCAGGCCCAGGCCCAGGCCCAGGCCCAGGCCCAGGCCCAGGCCCAGGGCCCAGGCCCAGGCCCAGGCCCAGGCCCAGGCCCAGGCCCAGGCCCAGGCCCAGGCCCAGGCCCAGGCCCAGGCCCAGGCCCAGGCCCAGGCCCAGGCCCAGGCCCAGGCCCAGGCCCAGGCCCAGGCCCAGGCCCAGGCCCAGGCCCAGGCCCAGGCCCAGGCCCAGGCCCAGGCCCAGGCCCAGGCCCAGGCCCAGGCCCAGGCCCAGGCCCAGGCCCAGGCCCAGGCCCAGGCCCAGGCCCAGGCCCAGGCCCAGGCCCAGGCCCAGGCCCAGGCCCAGGCCCAGGCCCAGGCCCAGGCCCAGGCCCAGGCCCAGGCCCAGGCCCAGGCCCAGGCCCAGGCCCAGGCCCAGGCCCAGGCCCAGGCCCAGGCCCAGGCCCAGGCCCAGGCCCAGGCCCAGGCCCAGGCCCAGGCCCAGGCCCAGGCCCAGGCCCAGGCCCAGGCCCAGGCCCAGGCCCAGGCCCAGGCCCAGGCCCAGGCCCAGGCCCAGGCCCAGGCCCAGGCCCAGGCCCAGGCCCAGGCCCAGGCCCAGGCCCAGGCCCAGGCCCAGGCCCAGGCCCAGGCCCAGGCCCAGGCCCAGGCCCAGGCCCAGGCCCAGGCCCAGGCCCAGGCCCAGGCCCAGGCCCAGGCCCAGGCCCAGGCCCAGGCCCAGGCCCAGGCCCAGGCCAGGCCCAGGCCCAGGCCCAGGCCCAGGCCCAGGCCCAGGCCCAGGCCCAGGCCCAGGCCCAGGCCCAGGCCCAGGCCCAGGCCCAGGCCCAGGCCCAGGCCCAGGCCCAGGCCCAGGCCCAGGCCCAGGCCCAGGCCCAGGCCCAGGCCCAGGCCCAGGCCCAGGCCCAGGCCCAGGCCCAGGCCCAGGCCCAGGCCCAGGCCCAGGCCCAGGCCCAGGCCCAGGCCCAGGCCCAGGCCCAGGCCCAGGCCCAGGCCCAGGCCCAGGCCCAGGCCCAGGCCCAGGCCCAGGCCCAGGCCCAGGCCCAGGCCCAGGCCCAGGCCCAGGCCCAGGCCCAGGCCCAGGCCCAGGCCCAGGCCCAGGCCCAGGCCCAGGCCCAGGCCCAGGCCCAGGCCCAGGCCCAGGCCCAGGCCCAGGCCCAGGCCCAGGCCCAGGCCCAGGCCCAGGCCCAGGCCCAGGCCCAGGCCCAGGCCCAGGCCCAGGCCCAGGCCCAGGCCCAGGCCCAGGCCCAGGCCCAGGCCCAGGCCCAGGCCCAGGCCCAGGCCCAGGCCCAGGCCCAGGCCCAGGCCCAGGCCCAGGCCCAGGCCCAGGCCCAGGCCCAGGCCCAGGCCCAGGCCCAGGCCCAGGCCCAGGCCCAGGCCCAGGCCCAGGCCCAGGCCCAGGCCCAGGCCCAGGCCCAGGCCCAGGCCCAGGCCCAGGCCCAGGCCCAGGCCCAGGCCCAGGCCCAGGCCCAGGCCCAGGCCCAGGCCCAGGCCCAGGCCCAGGCCCAGGCCCAGGCCCAGGCCCAGGCCCAGGCCCAGGCCCAGGCCCAGGCCCAGGCCCAGGCCCAGGCCCAGGCCCAGGCCCAGGCCCAGGCCCAGGCCCAGGCCCAGGCCCAGGCCCAGGCCCAGGCCCAGGCCCAGGCCCAGGCCCAGGCCCAGGCCCAGGCCCAGGCCCAGGCCCAGGCCCAGGCCCAGGCCCAGGCCCAGGCCCAGGCCCAGGCCCAGGCCCAGGCCCAGGCCCAGGCCCAGGCCCAGGCCCAGGCCCAGGCCCAGGCCCCCAGGCCCAGGCCCAGGCCCAGGCCCAGGCCCAGGCCCAGGCCCAGGCCCAGGCCCAGGCCCAGGCCCAGGCCCAGGCCCAGGCCCAGGCCCAGGCCCAGGCCCAGGCCCAGGCCCAGGCCCAGGCCCAGGCCCAGGCCCAGGCCCAGGCCCAGGCCCAGGCCCAGGCCCAGGCCCAGGCCCAGGCCCAGGCCCAGGCCCAGGCCCAGGGCCCAGGCCCAGGCCCAGGCCCAGGCCCAGGCCCAGGCCCAGGCCCAGGCCCAGGCCCAGGCCCAGGCCCAGGCCCAGGCCCAGGCCCAGGCCCAGGCCCAGGCCCAGGCCCAGGCCCAGGCCCAGGCCCAGGCCCAGGCCCAGGCCCAGGCCCAGGCCCAGGCCCAGGCCCAGGCCCAGGCCCAGGCCCAGGCCCAGGCCCAGGCCCAGGCCCAGGCCCAGGCCCAGGCCCAGGCCCAGGCCCAGGCCCAGGCCCAGGCCCAGGCCCAGGCCCAGGCCCAGGCCCAGGCCCAGGCCCAGGCCCAGGCCCAGGCCCAGGCCCAGGCCCAGGCCCAGGCCCAGGCCCAGGCCCAGGCCCAGGCCCAGGCCCAGGCCCAGGCCCAGGCCCAGGCCCAGGCCCAGGCCCAGGCCCAGGCCCAGGCCCAGGCCCAGGCCCAGGCCCAGGCCCAGGCCCAGGCCCAGGCCCAGGCCCAGGCCCAGGCCCAGGCCCAGGCCCAGGCCCAGGCCCAGGCCCAGGCCCAGGCCCAGGCCCAGGCCCAGGCCCAGGCCCAGGCCCAGGCCCAGGCCCAGGCCCAGGCCCAGGCCCAGGCCCAGGCCCAGGCCCAGGCCCAGGCCCAGGCCCAGGCCCAGGCCCAGGCCCAGGCCCAGGCCCAGGCCCAGGCCCAGGCCCAGGCCCAGGCCCAGGCCCAGGCCCAGGCCCAGGCCCAGGCCCAGGCCCAGGCCCAGGCCCAGGCCCAGGCCCAGGCCCAGGCCCAGGCCCAGGCCCAGGCCCAGGCCCAGGCCCAGGCCCAGGCCCAGGCCCAGGCCCAGGCCCAGGCCCAGGCCCAGGCCCAGGGCCCAGGCCCAGCCCAGGCCCAGGCCCAGGCCCAGGCCCAGGCCCAGGCCCAGGCCCAGGCCCAGGCCCAGGCCCAGGCCCAGGCCCAGGCCCAGGCCCAGGCCCAGGCCCAGGCCCAGGCCCAGGCCCAGGCCCAGGCCCAGGCCCAGGCCCAGGCCCAGGCCCAGGCCCAGGCCCAGGCCCAGGCCCAGGCCCAGGCCCAGGCCCAGGCCCAGGCCCAGGCCCAGGCCCAGGCCCAGGCCCAGGCCCAGGCCCAGGGCCCAGGCCCCCAGGCCCAGGCCCAGGCCCAGGCCCAGGCCCAGGCCCAGGCCCAGGCCCAGGCCCAGGCCCCCAGGCCCAGGCCCAGGCCCAGGCCCAGGCCCAGGCCCAGGCCCAGGCCCAGGCCCAGGCCCAGGCCCAGGCCCAGGCCCAGGCCCAGGCCCAGGCCCAGGCCCAGGCCCAGGCCCAGGCCCAGGCCCAGGGCCCAGGCCCAGGCCCAGGCCCAGGCCCAGGCCCAGGCCCAGGCCCAGGCCCAGGCCCAGGCCCAGGCCCAGGCCCAGGCCCAGGCCCAGGCCCAGGCCCAGGCCCAGGCCCAGGCCCAGGCCCAGGCCCAGGCCCAGGCCCAGGCCCAGGCCCAGGCCCAGGCCCAGGCCCAGGCCCAGGCCCAGGCCCAGGCCCAGGCCCAGGCCCAGGCCCAGGCCCAGGCCCAGGCCCAGGCCCAGGCCCAGGCCCAGGCCCAGGCCCAGGCCCAGGCCCAGGCCCAGGCCCAGGCCCAGGCCCAGGCCCAGGCCCAGGCCCAGGCCCAGGCCCAGGCCCAGGCCCAGGCCCAGGCCCAGGCCCAGGCCCAGGCCCAGGCCCAGGCCCAGGCCCAGGCCCAGGCCCAGGCCCAGGCCCAGGCCCAGGCCCAGGCCCAGGCCCAGGCCCAGGCCCAGGCCCAGGCCCAGGCCCAGGCCCAGGCCCAGGCCCAGGCCCAGGCCCAGGCCCAGGCCCAGGCCCAGGCCCAGGCCCAGGCCCAGGCCCAGGCCCAGGCCCCAGGCCCAGGCCCAGGCCCAGGCCCAGGCCCAGGCCCAGGCCCAGGCCCAGGCCCAGGCCCAGGCCCAGGCCCAGGCCCAGGCCCAGGCCCAGGCCCAGGCCCAGGCCCAGGCCCAGGCCCAGGCCCAGGCCCAGGCCCAGGCCCAGGCCCAGGCCCAGGCCCAGGCCCAGGCCCAGGCCCAGGCCCAGGCCCAGGCCCAGGCCCAGGCCCAGGCCCAGGCCCAGGCCCAGGCCCAGGCCCAGGCCCAGGCCCAGGCCCAGGCCCAGGCCCAGGCCCAGGCCCAGGCCCAGGCCCAGGCCCAGGCCCAGGCCCAGGCCCAGGCCCAGGCCCAGGCCCAGGCCCAGGCCCAGGCCCAGGCCCAGGCCCAGGCCCAGGCCCAGGCCCAGGCCCAGGCCCAGGCCCAGGCCCAGGCCCAGGCCCAGGCCCAGGCCCAGGCCCAGGCCCAGGCCCAGGCCCAGGCCCAGGCCCAGGCCCAGGCCCAGGCCCAGGCCCAGGCCCAGGCCTCAGGCCCAGGCCCAGGCCCAGGCCCAGGCCCAGGCCCAGGCCCAGGCCCAGGCCCAGGCCCAGGCCCAGGCCCAGGCCCAGGCCCAGGCCCAGGCCCAGGCCCAGGCCCAGGCCCAGGCCCAGGCCCAGGCCCAGGCCCAGGCCCAGGCCCAGGCCCAGGCCCAGGCCCAGGCCCAGGCCCAGGCCCAGGCCCAGGCCCAGGCCCAGGCCCAGGCCCAGGCCCAGGCCCAGGCCCAGGCCCAGGCCCAGGCCCAGGCCCAGGCCCAGGCCCAGGCCCAGGCCCAGGCCCAGGCCCAGGCCCAGGCCCAGGCCCAGGCCCAGGCCCAGGCCCAGGCCCAGGCCCAGGCCCAGGCCCAGGCCCAGGCCCAGGCCCAGGCCCAGGCCCAGGCCCAGGCCCAGGCCCAGGCCCAGGCCCAGGCCCAGGCCCAGGCCCAGGCCCAGGCCCAGGCCCAGGCCCAGGCCCAGGCCCAGGCCCAGGCCCAGGCCCAGGCCCAGGCCCAGGCCCAGGCCCAGGCCCAGGCCCAGGCCCAGGCCCAGGCCCAGGGCCCAGGCCCAGGCCCAGGCCCAGGCCCAGGCCCAGGCCCAGGCCCAGGCCCAGGCCCAGGCCCAGGCCCAGGCCCAGGCCCAGGCCCAGGCCCAGGCCCAGGCCCAGGCCCAGGCCCAGGCCCAGGCCCAGGCCCAGGCCCAGGCCCAGGCCCAGGCCCAGGCCCAGGCCCAGGCCCAGGCCCAGGCCCAGGCCCAGGCCCAGGCCCAGGCCCAGGCCCAGGCCCAGGCCCAGGCCCAGGCCCAGGCCCAGGCCCAGGCCCAGGCCCAGGCCCAGGCCCAGGCCCAGGCCCAGGCCCAGGCCCAGGCCCAGGCCCAGGCCCAGGCCCAGGCCCAGGCCCAGGCCCAGGCCCAGGCCCAGGCCCAGGCCCAGGCCCAGGCCCAGGCCCAGGCCCAGGCCCAGGCCCAGGCCCAGGCCCAGGCCCAGGCCCAGGCCCAGGCCCAGGCCCAGGCCCAGGCCCAGGCCCAGGCCCCCAGGCCCAGGCCCAGGCCCAGGCCCAGGCCCAGGCCCAGGCCCAGGCCCAGGCCCAGGCCCAGGCCCAGGCCCAGGCCCAGGCCCAGGCCCAGGCCCAGGCCCAGGCCCAGGCCCAGGCCCAGGCCCAGGCCCAGGCCCAGGCCCAGGCCCAGGCCCAGGCCCAGGCCCAGGCCCAGGCCCAGGCCCAGGCCCAGGCCCAGGCCCAGGCCCAGGCCCAGGCCCAGGCCCAGGCCCAGGCCCAGGCCCAGGCCCAGGCCCAGGCCCAGGCCCAGGCCCAGGCCCAGGCCCAGGCCCCCAGGCCCAGGCCCAGGCCCAGGCCCAGGCCCAGGCCCAGGCCCAGGCCCAGGCCCAGGCCCAGGCCCAGGCCCAGGCCCAGGCCCAGGCCCAGGCCCAGGCCCAGGCCCAGGCCCAGGCCCAGGCCCAGGCCCAGGCCCAGGCCCCCAGGCCCAGGCCCAGGCCCAGGCCCAGGCCCAGGCCCAGGCCCAGGCCCAGGCCCAGGCCCAGGCCCAGGCAGGGCCCAGGCCCAGGCCCAGGCCCAGGGCCCAGGCCCAGGCCCAGGCCCAGGCCCAGGCCCAGGCCCAGGCCCAGGCCCAGGCCCAGGCCCAGGCCCAGGCCCAGGCCCAGGCCCAGGCCCAGGCCCAGGCCCAGGCCCAGGCCCAGGCCCAGGCCCAGGCCCAGGCCCAGGCCCAGGCCCAGGCCCAGGCCCAGGCCCAGGCCCAGGCCCAGGCCCAGGCCCAGGCCCAGGCCCAGGCCCAGGCCCAGGCCCAGGCCCAGGCCCAGGCCCAGGCCCAGGCCCAGGCCCAGGCCCAGGCCCAGGCCCAGGCCCAGGCCCAGGCCCAGGCCCAGGCCCAGGCCCAGGCCCAGGCCCAGGCCCAGGCCCAGGCCCAGGCCCAGGCCCAGGCCCAGGCCCAGGCCCAGGCCCAGGCCCAGGCCCAGGCCCAGGCCCAGGCCCAGGCCCAGGCCCAGGCCCAGGCCCAGGCCCAGGCCCAGGCCCAGGCCCAGGCCCAGGCCCAGGCCCAGGCCCAGGCCCAGGCCCAGGCCCAGGCCCAGGCCCAGGCCCAGGCCCAGGCCCAGGCCCAGGCCCAGGCCCAGGCCCAGGCCCAGGCCCAGGCCCAGGCCCAGGCCCAGGCCCAGGCCCAGGCCCAGGCCCAGGCCCAGGCCCAGGCCCAGGCCCAGGCCCAGGCCCAGGCCCAGGCCCAGGCCCAGGCCCAGGCCCAGGCCCAGGCCCAGGCCCAGGCCCAGGCCCAGGCCCAGGCCCAGGCCCAGGCCCAGGCCCAGGCCCAGGCCCAGGCCCAGGCCCAGGCCCAGGCCCAGGCCCAGGGCCCAGGCCCAGGCCCAGGCCCAGGCCCAGGCCCAGGCCCAGGCCCAGGCCCAGGCCCAGGCCCAGGCCCAGGCCCAGGCCCAGGCCCAGGCCCAGGCCCAGGCCCAGGCCCAGGCCCAGGCCCAGGCCCAGGCCCCCAGGCCCAGGCCCAGGCCCAGGCCCAGGCCCAGGCCCAGGCCCAGGCCCAGGCCCAGGCCCAGGCCCAGGCCCAGGCCCAGGCCCAGGCCCAGGCCCAGGCCCAGGCCCAGGCCCAGGCCCAGGCCCAGGCCCAGGCCCAGGCCCAGGCCCAGGCCCAGGCCCAGGCCCAGGCCCAGGCCCAGGCCCAGGCCCAGGCCCAGGCCCAGGCCCAGGCCCAGGCCCAGGCCCAGGCCCAGGCCCAGGCCCAGGCCCAGGCCCAGGCCCAGGCCCAGGCCCAGGCCCAGGCCCAGGCCCAGGCCCAGGCCCAGGCCCAGGCCCAGGCCCAGGCCCAGGCCCAGGCCCAGGCCCAGGCCCAGGCCCAGGCCCAGGCCCAGGCCCAGGCCCAGGCCCAGGCCCAGGCCCAGGCCCAGGCCCAGGCCCAGGCCCAGGCCCAGGCCCAGGCCCAGGCCCAGGCCCAGGCCCAGGCCCAGGCCCAGGCCCAGGCCCAGGCCCAGGCCCAGGCCCAGGCCCAGGCCCAGGCCCAGGCCCAGGCCCAGGCCCAGGCCCAGGCCCAGGCCCAGGCCCAGGCCCAGGCCCAGGCCCAGGCCCAGGCCCAGGCCCAGGCCCAGGCCCAGGCCCAGGCCCAGGCCCAGGCCCAGGCCCAGGCCCAGGCCCAGGCCCAGGCCCAGGCCCAGGCCCAGGCCCAGGCCCAGGCCCAGGCCCAGGCCCAGGCCCAGGCCCAGGCCCAGGCCCAGGCCCAGGCCCAGGCCCAGGCCCAGGCCCAGGCCCAGGCCCAGGCCCAGGCCCAGGCCCAGGCCCAGGCCCAGGCCCAGGCCCAGGCCCAGGCCCAGGCCCAGGCCCAGGCCCAGGCCCAGGCCCAGGCCCAGGCCCAGGCCCAGGCCCAGGCCCAGGCCCAGGCCCAGGCCCAGGCCCAGGCCCAGGCCCAGGCCCAGGCCCAGGCCCAGGCCCAGGCCCAGGCCCAGGCCCAGGCCCAGGCCCAGGCCCAGGCCCAGGCCCAGGCCCAGGCCCAGGCCCAGGCCCAGGCCCAGGCCCAGGCCCAGGCCCAGGCCCAGGCCCAGGCCCAGGCCCAGGCCCAGGCCCAGGGCCAGGCCCAGGCCCAGGCCCAGGCCCAGGCCCAGGCCCAGGCCCAGGCCCAGGCCCAGGCCCAGGCCCAGGCCCAGGCCCAGGCCCAGGCCCAGGCCCAGGCCCAGGCCCAGGCCCAGGCCCAGGCCCAGGCCCAGGCCCAGGCCCAGGCCCAGGCCCAGGCCCAGGCCCAGGCCCAGGCCCAGGCCCAGGCCCAGGCCCAGGCCCAGGCCCAGGCCCAGGCCCAGGCCCAGGCCCAGGCCCAGGCCCAGGCCCAGGCCCAGGCCCAGGCCCAGGCCCAGGCCCAGGCCCAGGCCCAGGCCCAGGCCCAGGCCCAGGCCCAGGCCCAGGCCCAGGCCCAGGCCCAGGCCCAGGCCCAGGCCCAGGCCCAGGCCCAGGCCCAGGCCCAGGCCCAGGCCCAGGCCCAGGCCCAGGCCCAGGCCCAGGCCCAGGCCCAGGCCCAGGCCCAGGCCCAGGCCCAGGCCCAGGCCCAGGCCCAGGCCCAGGCCCAGGCCCAGGCCCAGGCCCAGGCCCAGGCCCAGGCCCAGGCCCAGGCCCAGGCCCAGGCCCAGGCCCAGGCCCAGGCCCAGGCCCAGGCCCAGGCCCAGGCCCAGGCCCAGGCCCAGGCCCAGGCCCAGGCCCAGGCCCAGGCCCAGGCCCAGGCCCAGGCCCAGGCCCAGGCCCAGGCCCAGGCCCAGGCCCAGGCCCAGGCCCAGGCCCAGGCCCAGGCCCAGGCCCAGGCCCAGGCCCAGGCCCAGGCCCAGGCCCAGGCCCAGGCCCAGGCCCAGGCCCAGGCCCAGGCCCAGGCCCAGGCCCAGGCCCAGGCCCAGGCCCAGGCCCAGGCCCAGGCCCAGGCCCAGGCCCAGGCCCAGGCCCAGGCCCAGGCCCAGGCCCAGGCCCAGGCCCAGGCCCAGGCCCAGGCCCAGGCCCAGGCCCAGGCCCAGGCCCAGGCCCAGGCCCAGGCCCAGGCCCAGGCCCAGGCCCAGGCCCAGGCCCAGGCCCAGGCCCAGGCCCAGGCCCAGGCCCAGGCCCAGGCCCAGGCCCAGGCCCAGGCCCAGGCCCAGGCCCAGGCCCAGGCCCAGGCCCAGGCCCAGGCCCAGGCCCAGGCCCAGGCCCAGGCCCAGGCCCAGGCCCAGGCCCAGGCCCAGGCCCAGGCCCAGGCCCAGGCCCAGGCCCAGGCCCAGGCCCAGGCCCAGGCCCAGGCCCAGGCCCAGGCCCAGGCCCAGGCCCAGGCCCAGGCCCAGGCCCAGGCCCAGGCCCAGGCCCAGGCCCAGGCCCAGGCCCAGGCCCAGGCCCAGGCCCAGGCCCAGGCCCAGGCCCAGGCCCAGGCCCAGGCCCAGGCCCAGGCCCAGGCCCAGGCCCAGGCCCAGGCCCAGGCCCAGGCCCAGGCCCAGGCCCAGGCCCAGGCCCAGGCCCAGGCCCAGGCCCAGGCCCAGGCCCAGGCCCAGGCCCAGGCCCAGGCCCAGGCCCAGGCCCAGGCCCAGGCCCAGGCCCAGGCCCAGGCCCAGGCCCAGGCCCAGGCCCAGGCCCAGGCCCAGGCCCAGGCCCAGGCCCAGGCCCAGGCCCAGGCCCAGGCCCAGGCCCAGGCCCAGGCCCAGGCCCAGGCCCAGGCCCAGGCCCAGGCCCAGGCCCAGGCCCAGGCCCAGGCCCAGGCCCAGGCCCAGGCCCAGGCCCAGGCCCAGGCCCAGGCCCAGGCCCAGGCCCAGGCCCAGGCCCAGGCCCAGGCCCAGGCCCAGGCCCAGGCCCAGGCCCAGGCCCAGGCCCAGGCCCAGGCCCAGGCCCAGGCCCAGGCCCAGGCCCAGGCCCAGGCCCAGGCCCAGGCCCAGGCCCAGGCCCAGGCCCAGGCCCAGGCCCAGGCCCAGGCCCAGGCCCAGGCCCAGGCCCAGGCCCAGGCCCAGGCCCAGGCCCAGGCCCAGGCCCAGGCCCAGGCCCAGGCCCAGGCCCAGGCCCAGGCCCAGGCCCAGGCCCAGGCCCAGGCCCAGGCCCAGGCCCAGGCCCAGGCCCAGGCCCAGGCCCAGGCCCAGGCCCAGGCCCAGGCCCAGGCCCAGGCCAGGCCCAGGCCCAGGCCCAGGCCCAGGCCCAGGCCCAGGCCCAGGCCCAGGCCCAGGCCCAGGCCCAGGCCCAGGCCCAGGCCCAGGCCCAGGCCCAGGCCCAGGCCCAGGCCCAGGCCCAGGCCCAGGCCCAGGCCCAGGCCCAGGCCCAGGCCCAGGCCCAGGCCCAGGCCCAGGCCCAGGCCCAGGCCCAGGCCCAGGCCCAGGCCCAGGCCCAGGCCCAGGCCCAGGCCCAGGCCCAGGCCCAGGCCCAGGCCCAGGCCCAGGCCCAGGCCCAGGCCCAGGCCCAGGCCCAGGCCCAGGCCCAGGCCCAGGCCCAGGCCCAGGCCCAGGCCCAGGCCCAGGCCCAGGCCCAGGCCCAGGCCCAGGCCCAGGCCCAGGCCCAGGCCCAGGCCCAGGCCCAGGCCCAGGCCCAGGCCCAGGCCCAGGCCCAGGCCCAGGCCCAGGCCCAGGCCCAGGCCCAGGCCCAGGCCCAGGGCCCAGGCCCAGGCCCAGGCCCAGGCCCAGGCCCAGGCCCAGGCCCAGGCCCAGGCCCAGGCCCAGGCCCAGGCCCAGGCCCAGGCCCAGGCCCAGGCCCAGGCCCAGGCCCAGGCCCAGGCCCAGGCCCAGGCCCAGGCCCAGGCCCAGGCCCAGGCCCAGGCCCAGGCCCAGGCCCAGGCCCAGGCCCAGGCCCAGGCCCAGGCCCAGGCCCAGGCCCAGGCCCAGGCCCAGGCCCAGGCCCAGGCCCAGGCCCAGGCCCAGGCCCAGGCCCAGGCCCAGGCCCAGGCCCAGGCCCAGGCCCAGGCCCAGGCCCAGGCCCAGGCCCAGGCCCAGGCCCAGGCCCAGGCCCAGGCCCAGGCCCAGGCCCAGGCCCAGGCCCAGGCCCAGGCCCAGGCCCAGGCCCAGGCCCAGGCCCAGGCCCAGGCCCAGGCCCAGGCCCAGGCCCAGGCCCAGGCCCAGGCCCAGGCCCAGGCCAGGCCCAGGCCCAGGCCCAGGCCCAGGCCCAGGCCCAGGCCCAGGCCCAGGCCCAGGCCCAGGCCCAGGCCCAGGCCCAGGCCCAGGCCCAGGCCCAGGCCCAGGCCCAGGCCCAGGCCCAGGCCCAGGCCCAGGCCCAGGCCCAGGCCCAGGCCCAGGCCCAGGCCCAGGCCCAGGCCCAGGCCCAGGCCCAGGCCCAGGCCCAGGCCCAGGCCCAGGCCCAGGCCCAGGCCCAGGCCCAGGCCCAGGCCCAGGCCCAGGCCCAGGCCCAGGCCCAGGCCCAGGCCCAGGCCCAGGCCCAGGCCCAGGCCCAGGCCCAGGCCCAGGCCCAGGCCCAGGCCCAGGCCCAGGCCCAGGCCCAGGCCCAGGCCCAGGCCCAGGCCCAGGCCCAGGCCCAGGCCCAGGCCCAGGCCCAGGCCCAGGCCCAGGCCCAGGCCCAGGCCCAGGCCCAGGCCCAGGCCCAGGCCCAGGCCCAGGCCCAGGCCCAGGCCCAGGCCCAGGCCCAGGCCCAGGCCCAGGCCCAGGCCCAGGCCCAGGCCCAGGCCCAGGCCCAGGCCCAGGCCCAGGCCCAGGCCCAGGCCCAGGCCCAGGCCCAGGCCCAGGCCCAGGCCCAGGCCCAGGCCCAGGCCCAGGCCCAGGCCCAGGCCCAGGCCCAGGCCCAGGCCCAGGCCCAGGCCCAGGCCCAGGCCCAGGCCCAGGCCCAGGCCCAGGCCCAGGCCCAGGCCCAGGCCCAGGCCCAGGCCCAGGCCCAGGCCCAGGCCCAGGCCCAGGCCCAGGCCCAGGCCCAGGCCCAGGCCCAGGCCCAGGCCCAGGCCCAGGCCCAGGCCCAGGCCCAGGCCCAGGCCCAGGCCCAGGCCCAGGCCCAGGCCCAGGCCCAGGCCCAGGCCCAGGCCCAGGCCCAGGCCCAGGCCCAGGCCCAGGCCCAGGCCCAGGCCCAGGCCCAGGCCCAGGCCCAGGCCCAGGCCCAGGCCCAGGCCCAGGCCCAGGCCCAGGCCCAGGCCCAGGCCCAGGCCCAGGCCCAGGCCCAGGCCCAGGCCCAGGCCCAGGCCCAGGCCCAGGCCCAGGCCCAGGCCCAGGCCCAGGCCCAGGCCCAGGCCCAGGCCCAGGCCCAGCCCAGGCCCAGGCCCAGGCCCAGGCCCAGGCCCAGGCCCAGGCCCAGGCCCAGGCCCAGGCCCAGGCCCAGGCCCAGGCCCAGGCCCAGGCCCAGGCCCAGGCCCAGGCCCAGGCCCAGGCCCAGGCCCAGGCCCAGGCCCAGGCCCAGGCCCAGGCCCAGGCCCAGGCCCAGGCCCAGGCCCAGGCCCAGGCCCAGCAGGCCCAGGCCCAGGCCCAGGCCCAGGCCCAGGCCCAGGCCCAGGCCCAGGCCCAGGCCCAGGCCCAGGCCCAGGCCCAGGCCCAGGCCCAGGCCCAGGCCCAGGCCCAGGCCCAGGCCCAGGCCCAGGCCCAGGCCCAGGCCCAGGCCCAGGCCCAGGCCCAGGCCCAGGCCCAGGCCCAGGCCCAGGCCCAGGCCCAGGCCCAGGCCCAGGCCCAGGCCCAGGCCCAGGCCCAGGCCCAGGCCCAGGCCCAGGCCCAGGCCCAGGCCCAGGCCCAGGCCCAGGCCCAGGCCCAGGCCCAGGCCCAGGCCCAGGCCCAGGCCCAGGCCCAGGCCCAGGCCCAGGCCCAGGCCCAGGCCCAGGCCCAGGCCCAGGCCCAGGCCCAGGCCAGGCCCAGGCCCAGGCCCAGGCCCAGGCCCAGGCCCAGGCCCAGGCCCAGGCCCAGGCCCAGGCCCAGGCCCAGGCCCAGGCCCAGGCCCAGGCCCAGGCCCAGGCCCAGGCCCAGGCCCAGGCCCAGGCCCAGGCCCAGGCCCAGGCCCAGGCCCAGGCCCAGGCCCAGGCCCAGGCCCAGGCCCAGGCCCAGGCCCAGGCCCAGGCCCAGGCCCAGGCCCAGGCCCAGGCCCAGGCCCAGGCCCAGGCCCAGGCCCAGGCCCAGGCCCAGGCCCAGGCCCAGGCCCAGGCCCAGGCCCAGGCCCAGGCCCAGGCCCAGGCCCAGGCCCAGGCCCAGGCCCAGGCCCAGGCCCAGGCCCAGGCCCAGGCCCAGGCCCAGGCCCAGGCCCAGGCCCAGGCCCAGGCCCAGGCCCAGGCCCAGG
The DNA here is from genome assembly GCA_017140255.1 of Eucalyptus paniculata subsp. matutina. NCBI lineage: Eukaryota > Viridiplantae > Streptophyta > Magnoliopsida > Myrtales > Myrtaceae > Eucalyptus > Eucalyptus paniculata. The sequence continues at coordinate 1,796,377 of CM029443.1, forward strand.
CCCAGGCCCAGGCCCAGGCCCAGGCCCAGGCCCAGGCCCAGGCCCAGGCCCAGGCCCAGGCCCAGGCCCAGGCCCAGGCCCAGGCCCAGGCCCAGGCCCAGGCCCAGGCCCAGGCCCAGGCCCAGGCCCAGGCCCAGGCCCAGGCCCAGGCCCAGGCCCAGGCCCAGGCCCAGGCCCAGGCCCAGGCCCAGGCCCAGGCCCAGGCCCAGGCCCAGGCCCAGGCCCAGGCCCAGGCCCAGGCCCAGGCCCAGGCCCAGGCCCAGGCCCAGGCCCAGGCCCAGGCCCAGGCCCAGGCCCAGGCCCAGGCCCAGGCCCAGGCCCAGGCCCAGGCCCAGGCCCAGGCCCAGGCCCAGGCCCAGGCCCAGGCCCAGGCCCAGGCCCAGGCCCAGGCCCAGGCCCAGGCCCAGGCCCAGGCCCAGGCCCAGGCCCAGGCCCAGGCCCAGGCCCAGGCCCAGGCCCAGGCCCAGGCCCAGGGCCCAGGCCCAGGCCCAGGCCCAGGCCCAGGCCCAGGCCCAGGCCCAGGCCCAGGCCCAGGCCCAGGCCCAGGCCCAGGCCCAGGCCCAGGCCCAGGCCCAGGCCCAGGCCCAGGCCCAGGCCCAGGCCCAGGCCCAGGCCCAGGCCCAGGCCCAGGCCCAGGCCCAGGCCCAGGCCCAGGCCCAGGCCCAGGCCCAGGCCCAGGCCCAGGCCCAGGCCCAGGCCCAGGCCCAGGCCCAGGCCCAGGCCCAGGCCCAGGCCCAGGCCCAGGCCCAGGCCCAGGCCCAGGCCCAGGCCCAGGCCCAGGCCCAGGCCCAGGCCCAGGCCCAGGCCCAGGCCCAGGCCCAGGCCCAGGCCCAGGCCCAGGCCCAGGCCCAGGCCCAGGCCCAGGCCCAGGCCCAGGCCCAGGCCCAGGCCCAGGCCCAGGCCCAGGCCCAGGCCCAGGCCCAGGCCCAGGCCCAGGCCCAGGCCCAGGCCCAGGCCCAGGCCCAGGCCCAGGCCCAGGCCCAGGCCCAGGCCCAGGCCCAGGCCCAGGCCCAGGCCCAGGCCCAGGCCCAGGCCCAGGCCCAGGCCCAGGCCCAGGCCCAGGCCCAGGCCCAGGCCCAGGCCCAGGCCCAGGCCCAGGCCCAGGCCCAGGCCCAGGCCCAGGCCCAGGCCCAGGCCCAGGCCCAGGCCCAGGCCCAGGCCCAGGCCCAGGCCCAGGCCCAGGCCCAGGCCCAGGCCCAGGCCCAGGCCCAGGCCCAGGCCCAGGCCCAGGCCCAGGCCCAGGCCCAGGCCCAGGCCCAGGCCCAGGCCCAGGCCCAGGCCCAGGCCCAGGCCCAGGCCCAGGCCCAGGCCCAGGCCCAGGCCCAGGCCCAGGCCCAGGCCCAGGCCCAGGCCCAGGCCCAGGCCCAGGCCCAGGCCCAGGCCCAGGCCCAGGCCCAGGCCCAGGCCCAGGCCCAGGCCCAGGCCCAGGCCCAGGCCCAGGCCCAGGCCCAGGCCCAGGCCCAGGCCCAGGCCCAGGCCCAGGCCCAGGCCCAGGCCCAGGCCCAGGCCCAGGCCCAGGCCCAGGCCCAGGCCCAGGCCCAGGCCCAGGCCCAGGCCCAGGCCCAGGCCCAGGCCCAGGCCCAGGCCCAGGCCCAGGCCCAGGCCCAGGCCCAGGCCCAGGCCCAGGCCCAGGCCCAGGCCCAGGCCCAGGCCCAGGCCCAGGCCCAGGCCCAGGCCCAGGCCCAGGCCCAGGCCCAGGCCCAGGCCCAGGCCCAGGCCCAGGCCCAGGCCCAGGCCCAGGCCCAGGCCCAGGCCCAGGCCCAGGCCCAGGCCCAGGCCCAGGCCCAGGCCCAGGCCCAGGCCCAGGCCCAGGCCCAGGCCCAGGCCCAGGCCCAGGCCCAGGCCCAGGCCCAGGCCCAGGCCCAGGCCCAGGCCCAGGCCCAGGCCCAGGCCCAGGCCCAGGCCCAGGCCCAGGCCCAGGCCCAGGCCCAGGCCCAGGCCCAGGCCCAGGCCCAGGCCCAGGCCCAGGCCCAGGCCCAGGCCCAGGCCCAGGCCCAGGCCCAGGCCCAGGCCCAGGCCCAGGCCCAGGCCCAGGCCCAGGCCCAGGCCCAGGCCCAGGCCCAGGCCCAGGCCCAGGCCCAGGCCCAGGCCCAGGCCCAGGCCCAGGCCCAGGCCCAGGCCCAGGCCCAGGCCCAGGCCCAGGCCCAGGCCCAGGCCCAGGCCCAGGCCCAGGCCCAGGCCCAGGCCCAGGCCCAGGCCCAGGCCCAGGCCCAGGCCCAGGCCCAGGCCCAGGCCCAGGCCCAGGCCCAGGCCCAGGCCCAGGCCCAGGCCCAGGCCCAGGCCCAGGCCCAGGCCCAGGCCCAGGCCCAGGCCCAGGCCCAGGCCCAGGCCCAGGCCCAGGCCCAGGCCCAGGCCCAGGCCCAGGCCCAGGCCCAGGCCCAGGCCCAGGCCCAGGCCCAGGCCCAGGCCCAGGCCCAGGCCCAGGCCCAGGCCCAGGCCCAGGCCCAGGCCCAGGCCCAGGCCCAGGCCCAGGCCCAGGCCCAGGCCCAGGCCCAGGCCCAGGCCCAGGCCCAGGCCCAGGCCCAGGCCCAGGCCCAGGCCCAGGCCCAGGCCCAGGCCCAGGCCCAGGCCCAGGCCCAGGCCCAGGCCCAGGCCCAGGCCCAGGCCCAGGCCCAGGCCCAGGCCCAGGCCCAGGCCCAGGCCCAGGCCCAGGCCCAGGCCCAGGCCCAGGCCCAGGCCCAGGCCCAGGCCCAGGCCCAGGCCCAGGCCCAGGCCCAGGCCCAGGCCCAGGCCCAGGCCCAGGCCCAGGCCCAGGCCCAGGCCCAGGCCCAGGCCCAGGCCCAGGCCCAGGCCCAGGCCCAGGCCCAGGCCCAGGCCCAGGCCCAGGCCCAGGCCCAGGCCCAGGCCCAGGCCCAGGCCCAGGCCCAGGCCCAGGCCCAGGCCCAGGCCCAGGCCCAGGCCCAGGCCCAGGCCCAGGCCCAGGCCCAGGCCCAGGCCCAGGCCCAGGCCCAGGCCCAGGCCCAGGCCCAGGCCCAGGCCCAGGCCCAGGCCCAGGCCCAGGCCCAGGCCCAGGCCCAGGCCCAGGCCCAGGCCCAGGCCCAGGCCCAGGCCCAGGCCCAGGCCCAGGCCCAGGCCCAGGCCCAGGCCCAGGCCCAGGCCCAGGCCCAGGCCCAGGCCCAGGCCCAGGCCCAGGCCCAGGCCCAGGCCCAGGCCCAGGCCCAGGCCCAGGCCCAGGCCCAGGCCCAGGCCCAGGCCCAGGCCCAGGCCCAGGCCCAGGCCCAGGCCCAGGCCCAGGCCCAGGCCCAGGCCCAGGCCCAGGCCCAGGCCCAGGCCCAGGCCCAGGCCCAGGCCCAGGCCCAGGCCCAGGCCCAGGCCCAGGCCCAGGCCCAGGCCCAGGCCCAGGCCCAGGCCCAGGCCCAGGCCCAGGCCCAGGCCCAGGCCCAGGCCCAGGCCCAGGCCCAGGCCCAGGCCCAGGCCCAGGCCCAGGCCCAGGCCCAGGCCCAGGCCCAGGCCCAGGCCCAGGCCCAGGCCCAGGCCCAGGCCCAGGCCCAGGCCCAGGCCCAGGCCCAGGCCCAGGCCCAGGCCCAGGCCCAGGCCCAGGCCCAGGCCCAGGCCCAGGCCCAGGCCCAGGCCCAGGCCCAGGCCCAGGCCCAGGCCCAGGCCCAGGCCCAGGCCCAGGCCCAGGCCCAGGCCCAGGCCCAGGCCCAGGCCCAGGCCCAGGCCCAGGCCCAGGCCCAGGCCCAGGCCCAGGCCCAGGCCCAGGCCCAGGCCCAGGCCCAGGCCCAGGCCCAGGCCCAGGCCCAGGCCCAGGCCCAGGCCCAGGCCCAGGCCCAGGCCCAGGCCCAGGCCCAGGCCCAGGCCCAGGCCCAGGCCCAGGCCCAGGCCCAGGCCCAGGCCCAGGCCCAGGCCCAGGCCCAGGCCCAGGCCCAGGCCCAGGCCCAGGCCCAGGCCCAGGCCCAGGCCCAGGCCCAGGCCCAGGCCCAGGCCCAGGCCCAGGCCCAGGCCCAGGCCCAGGCCCAGGCCCAGGCCCAGGCCCAGGCCCAGGCCCAGGCCCAGGCCCAGGCCCAGGCCCAGGCCCAGGCCCAGGCCCAGGCCCAGGCCCAGGCCCAGGCCCAGGCCCAGGCCCAGGCCCAGGCCCAGGCCCAGGCCCAGGCCCAGGCCCAGGCCCAGGCCCAGGCCCAGGCCCAGGCCCAGGCCCAGGCCCAGGCCCAGGCCCAGGCCCAGGCCCAGGCCCAGGCCCAGGCCCAGGCCCAGGCCCAGGCCCAGGCCCAGGCCCAGGCCCAGGCCCAGGCCCAGGCCCAGGCCCAGGCCCAGGCCCAGGCCCAGGCCCAGGCCCAGGCCCAGGCCCAGGCCCAGGCCCAGGCCCAGGCCCAGGCCCAGGCCCAGGCCCAGGCCCAGGCCCAGGCCCAGGCCCAGGCCCAGGCCCAGGCCCAGGCCCAGGCCCAGGCCCAGGCCCAGGCCCAGGCCCAGGCCCAGGCCCAGGCCCAGGCCCAGGCCCAGGCCCAGGCCCAGGCCCAGGCCCAGGCCCAGGCCCAGGCCCAGGCCCAGGCCCAGGCCCAGGCCCAGGCCCAGGCCCAGGCCCAGGCCCAGGCCCAGGCCCAGGCCCAGGCCCAGGCCCAGGCCCAGGCCCAGGCCCAGGCCCAGGCCCAGGCCCAGGCCCAGGCCCAGGCCCAGGCCCAGGCCCAGGCCCAGGCCCAGGCCCAGGCCCAGGCCCAGGCCCAGGCCCAGGCCCAGGCCCAGGCCCAGGCCCAGGCCCAGGCCCAGGCCCAGGCCCAGGCCCAGGCCCAGGCCCAGGCCCAGGCCCAGGCCCAGGCCCAGGCCCAGGCCCAGGCCCAGGCCCAGGCCCAGGCCCAGGCCCAGGCCCAGGCCCAGGCCCAGGCCCAGGCCCAGGCCCAGGCCCAGGCCCAGGCCCAGGCCCAGGCCCAGGCCCAGGCCCAGGCCCAGGCCCAGGCCCAGGCCCAGGCCCAGGCCCAGGCCCAGGCCCAGGCCCAGGCCCAGGCCCAGGCCCAGGCCCAGGCCCAGGCCCAGGCCCAGGCCCAGGCCCAGGCCCAGGCCCAGGCCCAGGCCCAGGCCCAGGCCCAGGCCCAGGCCCAGGCCCAGGCCCAGGCCCAGGCCCAGGCCCAGGCCCAGGCCCAGGCCCAGGCCCAGGCCCAGGCCCAGGCCCAGGCCCAGGCCCAGGCCCAGGCCCAGGCCCAGGCCCAGGCCCAGGCCCAGGCCCAGGCCCAGGCCCAGGCCCAGGCCCAGGCCCAGGCCCAGGCCCAGGCCCAGGCCCAGGCCCAGGCCCAGGCCCAGGCCCAGGCCCAGGCCCAGGCCCAGGCCCAGGCCCAGGCCCAGGCCCAGGCCCAGGCCCAGGCCCAGGCCCAGGCCCAGGCCCAGGCCCAGGCCCAGGCCCAGGCCCAGGCCCAGGCCCAGGCCCAGGCCCAGGCCCAGGCCCAGGCCCAGGCCCAGGCCCAGGCCCAGGCCCAGGCCCAGGCCCAGGCCCAGGCCCAGGCCCAGGCCCAGGCCCAGGCCCAGGCCCAGGCCCAGGCCCAGGCCCAGGCCCAGGCCCAGGCCCAGGCCCAGGCCCAGGCCCAGGCCCAGGCCCAGGCCCAGGCCCAGGCCCAGGCCCAGGCCCAGGCCCAGGCCCAGGCCCAGGCCCAGGCCCAGGCCCAGGCCCAGGCCCAGGCCCAGGCCCAGGCCCAGGCCCAGGCCCAGGCCCAGGCCCAGGCCCAGGCCCAGGCCCAGGCCCAGGCCCAGGCCCAGGCCCAGGCCCAGGCCCAGGCCCAGGCCCAGGCCCAGGCCCAGGCCCAGGCCCAGGCCCAGGCCCAGGCCCAGGCCCAGGCCCAGGCCCAGGCCCAGGCCCAGGCCCAGGCCCAGGCCCAGGCCCAGGCCCAGGCCCAGGCCCAGGCCCAGGCCCAGGCCCAGGCCCAGGCCCAGGCCCAGGCCCAGGCCCAGGCCCAGGCCCAGGCCCAGGCCCAGGCCCAGGCCCAGGCCCAGGCCCAGGCCCAGGCCCAGGCCCAGGCCCAGGCCCAGGCCCAGGCCCAGGCCCAGGCCCAGGCCCAGGCCCAGGCCCAGGCCCAGGCCCAGGCCCAGGCCCAGGCCCAGGCCCAGGCCCAGGCCCAGGCCCAGGCCCAGGCCCAGGCCCAGGCCCAGGCCCAGGCCCAGGCCCAGGCCCAGGCCCAGGCCCAGGCCCAGGCCCAGGCCCAGGCCCAGGCCCAGGCCCAGGCCCAGGCCCAGGCCCAGGCCCAGGCCCAGGCCCAGGCCCAGGCCCAGGCCCAGGCCCAGGCCCAGGCCCAGGCCCAGGCCCAGGCCCAGGCCCAGGCCCAGGCCCAGGCCCAGGCCCAGGCCCAGGCCCAGGCCCAGGCCCAGGCCCAGGCCCAGGCCCAGGCCCAGGCCCAGGCCCAGGCCCAGGCCCAGGCCCAGGCCCAGGCCCAGGCCCAGGCCCAGGCCCAGGCCCAGGCCCAGGCCCAGGCCCAGGCCCAGGCCCAGGCCCAGGCCCAGGCCCAGGCCCAGGCCCAGGCCCAGGCCCAGGCCCAGGCCCAGGCCCAGGCCCAGGCCCAGGCCCAGGCCCAGGCCCAGGCCCAGGCCCAGGCCCAGGCCCAGGCCCAGGCCCAGGCCCAGGCCCAGGCCCAGGCCCAGGCCCAGGCCCAGGCCCAGGCCCAGGCCCAGGCCCAGGCCCAGGCCCAGGCCCAGGCCCAGGCCCAGGCCCAGGCCCAGGCCCAGGCCCAGGCCCAGGCCCAGGCCCAGGCCCAGGCCCAGGCCCAGGCCCAGGCCCAGGCCCAGGCCCAGGCCCAGGCCCAGGCCCAGGCCCAGGCCCAGGCCCAGGCCCAGGCCCAGGCCCAGGCCCAGGCCCAGGCCCAGGCCCAGGCCCAGGCCCAGGCCCAGGCCCAGGCCCAGGCCCAGGCCCAGGCCCAGGCCCAGGCCCAGGCCCAGGCCCAGGCCCAGGCCCAGGCCCAGGCCCAGGCCCAGGCCCAGGCCCAGGCCCAGGCCCAGGCCCAGGCCCAGGCCCAGGCCCAGGCCCAGGCCCAGGCCCAGGCCCAGGCCCAGGCCCAGGCCCAGGCCCAGGCCCAGGCCCAGGCCCAGGCCCAGGCCCAGGCCCAGGCCCAGGCCCAGGCCCAGGCCCAGGCCCAGGCCCAGGCCCAGGCCCAGGCCCAGGCCCAGGCCCAGGCCCAGGCCCAGGCCCAGGCCCAGGCCCAGGCCCAGGCCCAGGCCCAGGCCCAGGCCCAGGCCCAGGCCCAGGCCCAGGCCCAGGCCCAGGCCCAGGCCCAGGCCCAGGCCCAGGCCCAGGCCCAGGCCCAGGCCCAGGCCCAGGCCCAGGCCCAGGCCCAGGCCCAGGCCCAGGCCCAGGCCCAGGCCCAGGCCCAGGCCCAGGCCCAGGCCCAGGCCCAGGCCCAGGCCCAGGCCCAGGCCCAGGCCCAGGCCCAGGCCCAGGCCCAGGCCCAGGCCCAGGCCCAGGCCCAGGCCCAGGCCCAGGCCCAGGCCCAGGCCCAGGCCCAGGCCCAGGCCCAGGCCCAGGCCCAGGCCCAGGCCCAGGCCCAGGCCCAGGCCCAGGCCCAGGCCCAGGCCCAGGCCCAGGCCCAGGCCCAGGCCCAGGCCCAGGCCCAGGCCCAGGCCCAGGCCCAGGCCCAGGCCCAGGCCCAGGCCCAGGCCCAGGCCCAGGCCCAGGCCCAGGCCCAGGCCCAGGCCCAGGCCCAGGCCCAGGCCCAGGCCCAGGCCCAGGCCCAGGCCCAGGCCCAGGCCCAGGCCCAGGCCCAGGCCCAGGCCCAGGCCCAGGCCCAGGCCCAGGCCCAGGCCCAGGCCCAGGCCCAGGCCCAGGCCCAGGCCCAGGCCCAGGCCCAGGCCCAGGCCCAGGCCCAGGCCCAGGCCCAGGCCCAGGCCCAGGCCCAGGCCCAGGCCCAGGCCCAGGCCCAGGCCCAGGCCCAGGCCCAGGCCCAGGCCCAGGCCCAGGCCCAGGCCCAGGCCCAGGCCCAGGCCCAGGCCCAGGCCCAGGCCCAGGCCCAGGCCCAGGCCCAGGCCCAGGCCCAGGCCCAGGCCCAGGCCCAGGCCCAGGCCCAGGCCCAGGCCCAGGCCCAGGCCCAGGCCCAGGCCCAGGCCCAGGCCCAGGCCCAGGCCCAGGCCCAGGCCCAGGCCCAGGCCCAGGCCCAGGCCCAGGCCCAGGCCCAGGCCCAGGCCCAGGCCCAGGCCCAGGCCCAGGCCCAGGCCCAGGCCCAGGCCCAGGCCCAGGCCCAGGCCCAGGCCCAGGCCCAGGCCCAGGCCCAGGCCCAGGCCCAGGCCCAGGCCCAGGCCCAGGCCCAGGCCCAGGCCCAGGCCCAGGCCCAGGCCCAGGCCCAGGCCCAGGCCCAGGCCCAGGCCCAGGCCCAGGCCCAGGCCCAGGCCCAGGCCCAGGCCCAGGCCCAGGCCCAGGCCCAGGCCCAGGCCCAGGCCCAGGCCCAGGCCCAGGCCCAGGCCCAGGCCCAGGCCCAGGCCCAGGCCCAGGCCCAGGCCCAGGCCCAGGCCCAGGCCCAGGCCCAGGCCCAGGCCCAGGCCCAGGCCCAGGCCCAGGCCCAGGCCCAGGCCCAGGCCCAGGCCCAGGCCCAGGCCCAGGCCCAGGCCCAGGCCCAGGCCCAGGCCCAGGCCCAGGCCCAGGCCCAGGCCCAGGCCCAGGCCCAGGCCCAGGCCCAGGCCCAGGCCCAGGCCCAGGCCCAGGCCCAGGCCCAGGCCCAGGCCCAGGCCCAGGCCCAGGCCCAGGCCCAGGCCCAGGCCCAGGCCCAGGCCCAGGCCCAGGCCCAGGCCCAGGCCCAGGCCCAGGCCCAGGCCCAGGCCCAGGCCCAGGCCCAGGCCCAGGCCCAGGCCCAGGCCCAGGCCCAGGCCCAGGCCCAGGCCCAGGCCCAGGCCCAGGCCCAGGCCCAGGCCCAGGCCCAGGCCCAGGCCCAGGCCCAGGCCCAGGCCCAGGCCCAGGCCCAGGCCCAGGCCCAGGCCCAGGCCCAGGCCCAGGCCCAGGCCCAGGCCCAGGCCCAGGCCCAGGCCCAGGCCCAGGCCCAGGCCCAGGCCCAGGCCCAGGCCCAGGCCCAGGCCCAGGCCCAGGCCCAGGCCCAGGCCCAGGCCCAGGCCCAGGCCCAGGCCCAGGCCCAGGCCCAGGCCCAGGCCCAGGCCCAGGCCCAGGCCCAGGCCCAGGCCCAGGCCCAGGCCCAGGCCCAGGCCCAGGCCCAGGCCCAGGCCCAGGCCCAGGCCCAGGCCCAGGCCCAGGCCCAGGCCCAGGCCCAGGCCCAGGCCCAGGCCCAGGCCCAGGCCCAGGCCCAGGCCCAGGCCCAGGCCCAGGCCCAGGCCCAGGCCCAGGCCCAGGCCCAGGCCCAGGCCCAGGCCCAGGCCCAGGCCCAGGCCCAGGCCCAGGCCCAGGCCCAGGCCCAGGCCCAGGCCCAGGCCCAGGCCCAGGCCCAGGCCCAGGCCCAGGCCCAGGCCCAGGCCCAGGCCCAGGCCCAGGCCCAGGCCCAGGCCCAGGCCCAGGCCCAGGCCCAGGCCCAGGCCCAGGCCCAGGCCCAGGCCCAGGCCCAGGCCCAGGCCCAGGCCCAGGCCCAGGCCCAGGCCCAGGCCCAGGCCCAGGCCCAGGCCCAGGCCCAGGCCCAGGCCCAGGCCCAGGCCCAGGCCCAGGCCCAGGCCCAGGCCCAGGCCCAGGCCCAGGCCCAGGCCCAGGCCCAGGCCCAGGCCCAGGCCCAGGCCCAGGCCCAGGCCCAGGCCCAGGCCCAGGCCCAGGCCCAGGCCCAGGCCCAGGCCCAGGCCCAGGCCCAGGCCCAGGCCCAGGCCCAGGCCCAGGCCCAGGCCCAGGCCCAGGCCCAGGCCCAGGCCCAGGCCCAGGCCCAGGCCCAGGCCCAGGCCCAGGCCCAGGCCCAGGCCCAGGCCCAGGCCCAGGCCCAGGCCCAGGCCCAGGCCCAGGCCCAGGCCCAGGCCCAGGCCCAGGCCCAGGCCCAGGCCCAGGCCCAGGCCCAGGCCCAGGCCCAGGCCCAGGCCCAGGCCCAGGCCCAGGCCCAGGCCCAGGCCCAGGCCCAGGCCCAGGCCCAGGCCCAGGCCCAGGCCCAGGCCCAGGCCCAGGCCCAGGCCCAGGCCCAGGCCCAGGCCCAGGCCCAGGCCCAGGCCCAGGCCCAGGCCCAGGCCCAGGCCCAGGCCCAGGCCCAGGCCCAGGCCCAGGCCCAGGCCCAGGCCCAGGCCCAGGCCCAGGCCCAGGCCCAGGCCCAGGCCCAGGCCCAGGCCCAGGCCCAGGCCCAGGCCCAGGCCCAGGCCCAGGCCCAGGCCCAGGCCCAGGCCCAGGCCCAGGCCCAGGCCCAGGCCCAGGCCAGGCCCAGGCCCAGGCCCAGGCCCAGGCCCAGGCCCAGGCCCAGGCCCAGGCCCAGGCCCAGGCCCAGGCCCAGGCCCAGGCCCAGGCCCAGGCCCAGGCCCAGGCCCAGGCCCAGGCCCAGGCCCAGGCCCAGGCCCAGGCCCAGGCCCAGGCCCAGGCCCAGGCCCAGGCCCAGGCCCAGGCCCAGGCCCAGGCCCAGGCCCAGGCCCAGGCCCAGGCCCAGGCCCAGGCCCAGGCCCAGGCCCAGGCCCAGGCCCAGGCCCAGGCCCAGGCCCAGGCCCAGGCCCAGGCCCAGGCCCAGGCCCAGGCCCAGGCCCAGGCCCAGGCCCAGGCCCAGGCCCAGGCCCAGGCCCAGGCCCAGGCCCAGGCCCAGGCCCAGGCCCAGGCCCAGGCCCAGGCCCAGGCCCAGGCCCAGGCCCAGGCCCAGGCCCAGGCCCAGGCCCAGGCCCAGGCCCAGGCCCAGGCCCAGGCCCAGGCCCAGGCCCAGGCCCAGGCCCAGGCCCAGGCCCAGGCCCAGGCCCAGGCCCAGGCCCAGGCCCAGGCCCAGGCCCAGGCCCAGGCCCAGGCCCAGGCCCAGGCCCAGGCCCAGGCCCAGGCCCAGGCCCAGGCCCAGGCCCAGGCCCAGGCCCAGGCCCAGGCCCAGGCCCAGGCCCAGGCCCAGGCCCAGGCCCAGGCCCAGGCCCAGGCCCAGGCCCAGGCCCAGGCCCAGGCCCAGGCCCAGGCCCAGGCCCAGGCCCAGGCCCAGGCCCAGGCCCAGGCCCAGGCCCAGGCCCAGGCCCAGGCCCAGGCCCAGGCCCAGGCCCAGGCCCAGGCCCAGGCCCAGGCCCAGGCCCAGGCCCAGGCCCAGGCCCAGGCCCAGGCCCAGGCCCAGGCCCAGGCCCAGGCCCAGGCCCAGGCCCAGGCCCAGGCCCAGGCCCAGGCCCAGGCCCAGGCCCAGGCCCAGGCCCAGGCCCAGGCCCAGGCCCAGGCCCAGGCCCAGGCCCAGGCCCAGGCCCAGGCCCAGGCCCAGGCCCAGGCCCAGGCCCAGGCCCAGGCCCAGGCCCAGGCCCAGGCCCAGGCCCAGGCCCAGGCCCAGGCCCAGGCCCAGGCCCAGGCCCAGGCCCAGGCCCAGGCCCAGGCCCAGGCCCAGGCCCAGGCCCAGGCCCAGGCCCAGGCCCAGGCCCAGGCCCAGGCCCAGGCCCAGGCCCAGGCCCAGGCCCAGGCCCAGGCCCAGGCCCAGGCCCAGGCCCAGGCCCAGGCCCAGGCCCAGGCCCAGGCCCAGGCCCAGGCCCAGGCCCAGGCCCAGGCCCAGGCCCAGGCCCAGGCCCAGGCCCAGGCCCAGGCCCAGGCCCAGGCCCAGGCCCAGGCCCAGGCCCAGGCCCAGGCCCAGGCCCAGGCCCAGGCCCAGGCCCAGGCCCAGGCCCAGGCCCAGGCCCAGGCCCAGGCCCAGGCCCAGGCCCAGGCCCAGGCCCAGGCCCAGGCCCAGGCCCAGGCCCAGGCCCAGGCCCAGGCCCAGGCCCAGGCCCAGGCCCAGGCCCAGGCCCAGGCCCAGGCCCAGGCCCAGGCCCAGGCCCAGGCCCAGGCCCAGGCCCAGGCCCAGGCCCAGGCCCAGGCCCAGGCCCAGGCCCAGGCCCAGGCCCAGGCCCAGGCCCAGGCCCAGGCCCAGGCCCAGGCCCAGGCCCAGGCCCAGGCCCAGGCCCAGGCCCAGGCCCAGGCCCAGGCCCAGGCCCAGGCCCAGGCCCAGGCCCAGGCCCAGGCCCAGGCCCAGGCCCAGGCCCAGGCCCAGGCCCAGGCCCAGGCCCAGGCCCAGGCCCAGGCCCAGGCCCAGGCCCAGGCCCAGGCCCAGGCCCAGGCCCAGGCCCAGGCCCAGGCCCAGGCCCAGGCCCAGGCCCAGGCCCAGGCCCAGGCCCAGGCCCAGGCCCAGGCCCAGGCCCAGGCCCAGGCCCAGGCCCAGGCCCAGGCCCAGGCCCAGGCCCAGGCCCAGGCCCAGGCCCAGGCCCAGGCCCAGGCCCAGGCCCAGGCCCAGGCCCAGGCCCAGGCCCAGGCCCAGGCTCAGGCCCAGGCCCAGGCCCAGGCCCAGGCCCAGGCCCAGGCCCAGGCCCAGGCCCAGGCCCAGGCCCAGGCCCAGGCCCAGGCCCAGGCCCAGGCCCAGGCCCAGGCCCAGGCCCAGGCCCAGGCCCAGGCCCAGGCCCAGGCCCAGGCCCAGGCCCAGGCCCAGGCCCAGGCCCAGGCCCAGGCCCAGGCCCAGGCCCAGGCCCAGGCCCAGGCCCAGGCCCAGGCCCAGGCCCAGGCCCAGGCCCAGGCCCAGGCCCAGGCCCAGGCCCAGGCCCAGGCCCAGGCCCAGGCCCAGGCCCAGGCCCAGGCCCAGGCCCAGGCCCAGGCCCAGGCCCAGGCCCAGGCCCAGGCCCAGGCCCAGGCCCAGGCCCAGGCCCAGGCCCAGGCCCAGGCCCAGGCCCAGGCCCAGGCCCAGGCCCAGGCCCAGGCCCAGGCCCAGGCCCAGGCCCAGGCCCAGGCCCAGGCCCAGGCCCAGGCCCAGGCCCAGGCCCAGGCCCAGGCCCAGGCCCAGGCCCAGGCCCAGGCCCAGGCCCAGGCCCAGGCCCAGGCCCAGGCCCAGGCCCAGGCCCAGGCCCAGGCCCAGGCCCAGGCCCAGGCCCAGGCCCAGGCCCAGGCCCAGGCCCAGGCCCAGGCCCAGGCCCAGGCCCAGGCCCAGGCCCAGGCCCAGGCCCAGGCCCAGGCCCAGGCCCAGGCCCAGGCCCAGGCCCAGGCCCAGGCCCAGGCCCAGGCCCAGGCCCAGGCCCAGGCCCAGGCCCAGGCCCAGGCCCAGGCCCAGGCCCAGGCCCAGGCCCAGGCCCAGGCCCAGGCCCAGGCCCAGGCCCAGGCCCAGGCCCAGGCCCAGGCCCAGGCCCAGGCCCAGGCCCAGGCCCAGGCCCAGGCCCAGGCCCAGGCCCAGGCCCAGGCCCAGGCCCAGGCCCAGGCCCAGGCCCAGGCCCAGGCCCAGGCCCAGGCCCAGGCCCAGGCCCAGGCCCAGGCCCAGGCCCAGGCCCAGGCCCAGGCCCAGGCCCAGGCCCAGGCCCAGGCCCAGGCCCAGGCCCAGGCCCAGGCCCAGGCCCAGGCCCAGGCCCAGGCCCAGGCCCAGGCCCAGGCCCAGGCCCAGGCCCAGGCCCAGGCCCAGGCCCAGGCCCAGGCCCAGGCCCAGGCCCAGGCCCAGGCCCAGGCCCAGGCCCAGGCCCAGGCCCAGGCCCAGGCCCAGGCCCAGGCCCAGGCCCAGGCCCAGGCCCAGGCCCAGGCCCAGGCCCAGGCCCAGGCCCAGGCCCAGGCCCAGGCCCAGGCCCAGGCCCAGGCCCAGGCCCAGGCCCAGGCCCAGGCCCAGGCCCAGGCCCAGGCCCAGGCCCAGGCCCAGGCCCAGGCCCAGGCCCAGGCCCAGGCCCAGGCCCAGGCCCAGGCCCAGGCCCAGGCCCAGGCCCAGGCCCAGGCCCAGGCCCAGGCCCAGGCCCAGGCCCAGGCCCAGGCCCAGGCCCAGGCCCAGGCCCAGGCCCAGGCCCAGGCCCAGGCCCAGGCCCAGGCCCAGGCCCAGGCCCAGGCCCAGGCCCAGGCCCAGGCCCAGGCCCAGGCCCAGGCCCAGGCCCAGGCCCAGGCCCAGGCCCAGGCCCAGGCCCAGGCCCAGGCCCAGGCCCAGGCCCAGGCCCAGGCCCAGGCCCAGGCCCAGGCCCAGGCCCAGGCCCAGGCCCAGGCCCAGGCCCAGGCCCAGGCCCAGGCCCAGGCCCAGGCCCAGGCCCAGGCCCAGGCCCAGGCCCAGGCCCAGGCCCAGGCCCAGGCCCAGGCCCAGGCCCAGGCCCAGGCCCAGGCCCAGGCCCAGGCCCAGGCCCAGGCCCAGGCCCAGGCCCAGGCCCAGGCCCAGGCCCAGGCCCAGGCCCAGGCCCAGGCCCAGGCCCAGGCCCAGGCCCAGGCCCAGGCCCAGGCCCAGGCCCAGGCCCAGGCCCAGGCCCAGGCCCAGGCCCAGGCCCAGGCCCAGGCCCAGGCCCAGGCCCAGGCCCAGGCCCAGGCCCAGGCCCAGGCCCAGGCCCAGGCCCAGGCCCAGGCCCAGGCCCAGGCCCAGGCCCAGGCCCAGGCCCAGGCCCAGGCCCAGGCCCAGGCCCAGGCCCAGGCCCAGGCCCAGGCCCAGGCCCAGGCCCAGGCCCAGGCCCAGGCCCAGGCCCAGGCCCAGGCCCAGGCCCAGGCCCAGGCCCAGGCCCAGGCCCAGGCCCAGGCCCAGGCCCAGGCCCAGGCCCAGGCCCAGGCCCAGGCCCAGGCCCAGGCCCAGGCCCAGGCCCAGGCCCAGGCCCAGGCCCAGGCCCAGGCCCAGGCCCAGGCCCAGGCCCAGGCCCAGGCCCAGGCCCAGGCCCAGGCCCAGGCCCAGGCCCAGGCCCAGGCCCAGGCCCAGGCCCAGGCCCAGGCCCAGGCCCAGGCCCAGGCCCAGGCCCAGGCCCAGGCCCAGGCCCAGGCCCAGGCCCAGGCCCAGGCCCAGGCCCAGGCCCAGGCCCAGGCCCAGGCCCAGGCCCAGGCCCAGGCCCAGGCCCAGGCCCAGGCCCAGGCCCAGGCCCAGGCCCAGGCCCAGGCCCAGGCCCAGGCCCAGGCCCAGGCCCAGGCCCAGGCCCAGGCCCAGGCCCAGGCCCAGGCCCAGGCCCAGGCCCAGGCCCAGGCCCAGGCCCAGGCCCAGGCCCAGGCCCAGGCCCAGGCCCAGGCCCAGGCCCAGGCCCAGGCCCAGGCCCAGGCCCAGGCCCAGGCCCAGGCCCAGGCCCAGGCCCAGGCCCAGGCCCAGGCCCAGGCCCAGGCCCAGGCCCAGGCCCAGGCCCAGGCCCAGGCCCAGGCCCAGGCCCAGGCCCAGGCCCAGGCCCAGGCCCAGGCCCAGGCCCAGGCCCAGGCCCAGGCTCAGGCCCAGGCCCAGGCCCAGGCCCAGGCCCAGGCCCAGGCCCAGGCCCAGGCCCAGGCCCAGGCCCAGGCCCAGGCCCAGGCCCAGGCCCAGGCCCAGGCCCAGGCCCAGGCCCAGGCCCAGGCCCAGGCCCAGGCCCAGGCCCAGGCCCAGGCCCAGGCCCAGGCCCAGGCCCAGGCCCAGGCCCAGGCCCAGGCCCAGGCCCAGGCCCAGGCCCAGGCCCAGGCCCAGGCCCAGGCCCAGGCCCAGGCCCAGGCCCAGGCCCAGGCCCAGGCCCAGGCCCAGGCCCAGGCCCAGGCCCAGGCCCAGGGCCCAGGCCCAGGCCCAGGCCCAGGCCCAGGCCCAGGCCCAGGCCCAGGCCCAGGCCCAGGCCCAGGCCCAGGCCCAGGCCCAGGCCCAGGCCCAGGCCCAGGCCCAGGCCCAGGCCCAGGCCCAGGCCCAGGCCCAGGCCCAGGCCCAGGCCCAGGCCCAGGCCCAGGCCCAGGCCCAGGCCCAGGCCCAGGCCCAGGCCCAGGCCCAGGCCCAGGCCCAGGCCCAGGCCCAGGCCCAGGCCCAGGCCCAGGCCCAGGCCCAGGCCCAGGCCCAGGCCCAGGCCCAGGCCCAGGCCCAGGCCCAGGCCCAGGCCCAGGCCCAGGCCCAGGCCCAGGCCCAGGCCCAGGCCCAGGCCCAGGCCCAGGCCCAGGCCCAGGCCCAGGCCCAGGCCCAGGCCCAGGCCCAGGCCCAGGCCCAGGCCCAGGCCCAGGCCCAGGCCCAGGCCCAGGCCCAGGCCCAGGCCCAGGCCCAGGCCCAGGCCCAGGCCCAGGCCCAGGCCCAGGCCCAGGCCCAGGCCCAGGCCCAGGCCCAGGCCCAGGCCCAGGCCCAGGCCCAGGCCCAGGCCCAGGCCCAGGCCCAGGCCCAGGCCCAGGCCCAGGCCCAGGCCCAGGCCCAGGCCCAGGCCCAGGCCCAGGCCCAGGCCCAGGCCCAGGCCCAGGCCCAGGCCCAGGCCCAGGCCCAGGCCCAGGCTCAGGCCCAGGCCCAGGCCCAGGCCCAGGCCCAGGCCCAGGCCCAGGCCCAGGCCCAGGCCCAGGCCCAGGCCCAGGCCCAGGCCCAGGCCCAGGCCCAGGCCCAGGCCCAGGCCCAGGCCCAGGCCCAGGCCCAGGCCCAGGCCCAGGCCCAGGCCCAGGCCCAGGCCCAGGCCCAGGCCCAGGCCCAGGCCCAGGCCCAGGCCCAGGCCCAGGCCCAGGCCCAGGCCCAGGCCCAGGCCCAGGCCCAGGCCCAGGCCCAGGCCCAGGCCCAGGCCCAGGCCCAGGCCCAGGCCCAGGCCCAGGCCCAGGCCCAGGCCCAGGCCCAGGCCCAGGCCCAGGCCCAGGCCCAGGCCCAGGCCCAGGCCCAGGCCCAGGCCCAGGCCCAGGCCCAGGCCCAGGCCCAGGCCCAGGCCCAGGCCCAGGCCCAGGCCCAGGCCCAGGCCCAGGCCCAGGCCCAGGCCCAGGCCCAGGCCCAGGCCCAGGCCCAGGCCCAGGCCCAGGCCCAGGCCCAGGCCCAGGCCCAGGCCCAGGCCCAGGCCCAGGCCCAGGCCCAGGCCCAGGCCCAGGCCCAGGCCCAGGCCCAGGCCCAGGCCCAGGCCCAGGCCCAGGCCCAGGCCCAGGCCCAGGCCCAGGCCCAGGCCCAGGCCCAGGCCCAGGCCCAGGCCCAGGCCCAGGCCCAGGCCCAGGCCCAGGCCCAGGCCCAGGCCCAGGCCCAGGCCCAGGCCCAGGCCCAGGCCCAGGCCCAGGCCCAGGCCCAGGCCCAGGCCCAGGCCCAGGCCCAGGCCCAGGCCCAGGCCCAGGCCCAGGCCCAGGCCCAGGCCCAGGCCCAGGCCCAGGCCCAGGCCCAGGCCCAGGCCCAGGCCCAGGCCCAGGCCCAGGCCCAGGCCCAGGCCCAGGCCCAGGCCCAGGCCCAGGCCCAGGCCCAGGCCCAGGCCCAGGCCCAGGCCCAGGCCCAGGCCCAGGCCCAGGCCCAGGCTCAGGCCCAGGCCCAGGCCCAGGCCCAGGCCCAGGCCCAGGCCCAGGCCCAGGCCCAGGCCCAGGCCCAGGCCCAGGCCCAGGCCCAGGCCCAGGCCCAGGCCCAGGCCCAGGCCCAGGCCCAGGCCCAGGCCCAGGCCCAGGCCCAGGCCCAGGCCCAGGCCCAGGCCCAG
The DNA here is from genome assembly GCA_017140255.1 of Eucalyptus paniculata subsp. matutina. NCBI lineage: Eukaryota > Viridiplantae > Streptophyta > Magnoliopsida > Myrtales > Myrtaceae > Eucalyptus > Eucalyptus paniculata. Next base: position 1,813,645 of record CM029443.1, read on the forward strand.
GCCCAGGCCCAGGCCCAGGCCCAGGCCCAGGCCCAGGCCCAGGCCCAGGCCCAGGCCCAGGCCCAGGCCCAGGCCCAGGCCCAGGCCCAGGCCCAGGCCCAGGCCCAGGCCCAGGCCCAGGCCCAGGCCCAGGCCCAGGCCCAGGCCCAGGCCCAGGCCCAGGCCCAGGCCCAGGCCCAGGCCCAGGCCCAGGCCCAGGCCCAGGCCCAGGCCCAGGCCCAGGCCCAGGCCCAGGCCCAGGCCCAGGCCCAGGCCCAGGCCCAGGCCCAGGCCCAGGCCCAGGCCCAGGCCCAGGCCCAGGCCCAGGCCCAGGCCCAGGCCCAGGCCCAGGCCCAGGCCCAGGCCCAGGCCCAGGCCCAGGCCCAGGCCCAGGCCCAGGCCCAGGCCCAGGCCCAGGCCCAGGCCCAGGCCCAGGCCCAGGCCCAGGCCCAGGCCCAGGCCCAGGCCCAGGCCCAGGCCCAGGCCCAGGCCCAGGCCCAGGCCCAGGCCCAGGCCCAGGCCCAGGCCCAGGCCCAGGCCCAGGCCCAGGCCCAGGCCCAGGCCCAGGCCCAGGCCCAGGCCCAGGCCCAGGCCCAGGCCCAGGCCCAGGCCCAGGCCCAGGCCCAGGCCCAGGCCCAGGCCCAGGCCCAGGCCCAGGCCCAGGCCCAGGCCCAGGCCCAGGCCCAGGCCCAGGCCCAGGCCCAGGCCCAGGCCCAGGCCCAGGCCCAGGCCCAGGCCCAGGCCCAGGCCCAGGCCCAGGCCCAGGCCCAGGCCCAGGCCCAGGCCCAGGCCCAGGCCCAGGCCCAGGCCCAGGCCCAGGCCCAGGCCCAGGCCCAGGCCCAGGCCCAGGCCCAGGCCCAGGCCCAGGCCCAGGCCCAGGCCCAGGCCCAGGCCCAGGCCCAGGCCCAGGCCCAGGCCCAGGCCCAGGCCCAGGCCCAGGCCCAGGCCCAGGCCCAGGCCCAGGCCCAGGCCCAGGCCCAGGCCCAGGCCCAGGCCCAGGCCCAGGCCCAGGCCCAGGCCCAGGCCCAGGCCCAGGCCCAGGCCCAGGCCCAGGCCCAGGCCCAGGCCCAGGCCCAGGCCCAGGCCCAGGCCCAGGCCCAGGCCCAGGCCCAGGCCCAGGCCCAGGCCCAGGCCCAGGCCCAGGCCCAGGCCCAGGCCCAGGCCCAGGCCCAGGCCCAGGCCCAGGCCCAGGCCCAGGCCCAGGCCCAGGCCCAGGCCCAGGCCCAGGCCCAGGCCCAGGCCCAGGCCCAGGCCCAGGCCCAGGCCCAGGCCCAGGCCCAGGCCCAGGCCCAGGCCCAGGCCCAGGCCCAGGCCCAGGCCCAGGCCCAGGCCCAGGCCCAGGCCCAGGCCCAGGCCCAGGCCCAGGCCCAGGCCCAGGCCCAGGCCCAGGCCCAGGCCCAGGCCCAGGCCCAGGCCCAGGCCCAGGCCCAGGCCCAGGCCCAGGCCCAGGCCCAGGCCCAGGCCCAGGCCCAGGCCCAGGCCCAGGCCCAGGCCCAGGCCCAGGCCCAGGCCCAGGCCCAGGCCCAGGCCCAGGCCCAGGCCCAGGCCCAGGCCCAGGCCCAGGCCCAGGCCCAGGCCCAGGCCCAGGCCCAGGCCCAGGCCCAGGCCCAGGCCCAGGCCCAGGCCCAGGCCCAGGCCCAGGCCCAGGCCCAGGCCCAGGCCCAGGCCCAGGCCCAGGCCCAGGCCCAGGCCCAGGCCCAGGCCCAGGCCCAGGCCCAGGCCCAGGCCCAGGCCCAGGCCCAGGCCCAGGCCCAGGCCCAGGCCCAGGCCCAGGCTCAGGCCCAGGCCCAGGCCCAGGCCCAGGCCCAGGCCCAGGCCCAGGCCCAGGCCCAGGCCCAGGCCCAGGCCCAGGCCCAGGCCCAGGCCCAGGCCCAGGCCCAGGCCCAGGCCCAGGCCCAGGCCCAGGCCCAGGCCCAGGCCCAGGCCCAGGCCCAGGCCCAGGCCCAGGCCCAGGCCCAGGCCCAGGCCCAGGCCCAGGCCCAGGCCCAGGCCCAGGCCCAGGCCCAGGCCCAGGCCCAGGCCCAGGCCCAGGCCCAGGCCCAGGCCCAGGCCCAGGCCCAGGCCCAGGCCCAGGCCCAGGCCCAGGCCCAGGCCCAGGCCCAGGCCCAGGCCCAGGCCCAGGCCCAGGCCCAGGCCCAGGCCCAGGCCCAGGCCCAGGCCCAGGCCCAGGCCCAGGCCCAGGCCCAGGCCCAGGCCCAGGCCCAGGCCCAGGCCCAGGCCCAGGCCCAGGCCCAGGCCCAGGCCCAGGCCCAGGCCCAGGCCCAGGCCCAGGCCCAGGCCCAGGCCCAGGCCCAGGCCCAGGCCCAGGCCCAGGCCCAGGCCCAGGCCCAGGCCCAGGCCCAGGCCCAGGCCCAGGCCCAGGCCCAGGCCCAGGCCCAGGCCCAGGCCCAGGCCCAGGCCCAGGCCCAGGCCCAGGCCCAGGCTCAGGCCCAGGCCCAGGCCCAGGCCCAGGCCCAGGCCCAGGCCCAGGCCCAGGCTCAGGCCCAGGCCCAGGCCCAGGCCCAGGCCCAGGCCCAGGCCCAGGCCCAGGCCCAGGCCCAGGCCCAGGCCCAGGCCCAGGCCCAGGCCCAGGCCCAGGCCCAGGCCCAGGCCCAGGCCCAGGCCCAGGCCCAGGCCCAGGCCCAGGCTCAGGCCCAGGCCCAGGCCCAGGCCCAGGCCCAGGCCCAGGCCCAGGCCCAGGCCCAGGCCCAGGCCCAGGCCCAGGCCCAGGCTCAGGCCCAGGCCCAGGCCCAGGCCCAGGCCCAGGCCCAGGCCCAGGCCCAGGCCCAGGCCCAGGCCCAGGCCCAGGCCCAGGCCCAGGCCCAGGCCCAGGCCCAGGCCCAGGCCCAGGCCCAGGCCCAGGCCCAGGCCCAGGCCCAGGCCCAGGCCCAGGCCCAGGCCCAGGCCCAGGCCCAGGCCCAGGCCCAGGCCCAGGCCCAGGCCCAGGCCCAGGCCCAGGCCCAGGCCCAGGCCCAGGCCCAGGCCCAGGCCCAGGCCCAGGGCTCAGGCCCAGGCCCAGGCCCAGGCCCAGGCCCAGGCCCAGGCCCAGGCCCAGGCCCAGGCCCAGGCCCAGGCCCAGGCCCAGGCCCAGGCCCAGGCCCAGGCCCAGGCCCAGGCCCAGGCCCAGGCCCAGGCCCAGGCCCAGGCCCAGGCCCAGGCCCAGGCCCAGGCCCAGGCCCAGGCCCAGGCCCAGGCCCAGGCCCAGGCCCAGGCCCAGGCCCAGGCCCAGGCCCAGGCCCAGGCCCAGGCCCAGGCCCAGGCCCAGGCCCAGGCCCAGGCCCAGGCCCAGGCCCAGGCCCAGGCCCAGGCCCAGGCCCAGGCCCAGGCCCAGGCCCAGGCCCAGGCCCAGGCCCAGGCCCAGGCCCAGGCCCAGGCCCAGGCCCAGGCCCAGGCCCAGGCCCAGGCCCAGGCCCAGGCCCAGGCCCAGGCCCAGGCCCAGGCCCAGGCCCAGGCCCAGGCCCAGGCCCAGGCCCAGGCCCAGGCCCAGGCCCAGGCCCAGGCCCAGGCCCAGGCCCAGGCCCAGGCCCAGGCCCAGGCCCAGGCCCAGGCCCAGGCCCAGGCCCAGGCCCAGGCCCAGGCCCAGGCCCAGGCCCAGGGCTCAGGCCCAGGCCCAGGCCCAGGCCCAGGCCCAGGCCCAGGCCCAGGCCCAGGCCCAGGCCCAGGCCCAGGCCCAGGCCCAGGCCCAGGCCCAGGCCCAGGCCCAGGCCCAGGCCCAGGCCCAGGCCCAGGCCCAGGCCCAGGCCCAGGCCCAGGCCCAGGCCCAGGCCCAGGCCCAGGCCCAGGCCCAGGCCCAGGCCCAGGCCCAGGCCCAGGCCCAGGCCCAGGCCCAGGCCCAGGCCCAGGCCCAGGCCCAGGCCCAGGCCCAGGCCCAGGCCCAGGCCCAGGCCCAGGCCCAGGCCCAGGCCCAGGCCCAGGCCCAGGCCCAGGCCCAGGCCCAGGCCCAGGCCCAGGCCCAGGCCCAGGCCCAGGCCCAGGCCCAGGCCCAGGCCCAGGCCCAGGCCCAGGCCCAGGCCCAGGCCCAGGCCCAGGCCCAGGCCCAGGCCCAGGCCCAGGCCCAGGCCCAGGCCCAGGCCCAGGCCCAGGCCCAGGCCCAGGCCCAGGCCCAGGCCCAGGCCCAGGCCCAGGCCCAGGCCCAGGCCCAGGCCCAGGCCCAGGCCCAGGCCCAGGCCCAGGCCCAGGCCCAGGCCCAGGCCCAGGCCCAGGCCCAGGCCCAGGCCCAGGCCCAGGCCCAGGCCCAGGCCCAGGCCCAGGCCCAGGCCCAGGCCCAGGCCCAGGCCCAGGCCCAGGCCAGGCCCAGGCCCAGGCCCAGGCCCAGGCCCAGGCCCAGGCCCAGGCCCAGGCCCAGGCCCAGGCCCAGGCCCAGGCCCAGGCCCAGGCCCAGGCCCAGGCCCAGGCCCAGGCCCAGGCCCAGGCCCAGGCCCAGGCCCAGGCCCAGGCCCAGGCCCAGGCCCAGGCCCAGGCCCAGGCCCAGGCCCAGGCCCAGGCCCAGGCCCAGGCCCAGGCCCAGGCCCAGGCCCAGGCCCAGGCCCAGGCCCAGGCCCAGGCCCAGGCCCAGGCCCAGGCCCAGGCCCAGGCCCAGGCCCAGGCCCAGGCCCAGGCCCAGGCCCAGGCCCAGGCCCAGGCCCAGGCCCAGGCCCAGGCCCAGGCCCAGGCCCAGGCCCAGGCCCAGGCCCAGGCCCAGGCCCAGGCCCAGGCCCAGGCCCAGGCCCAGGCCCAGGCCCAGGCCCAGGCCCAGGCCCAGGCCCAGGCCCAGGCCCAGGCCCAGGCCCAGGCCCAGGCCCAGGCCCAGGCCCAGGCCCAGGCCCAGGCCCAGGCCCAGGCCCAGGCCCAGGCCCAGGCCCAGGCCCAGGCCCAGGCCCAGGCCCAGGCCCAGGCCCAGGCCCAGGCCCAGGCCCAGGCCCAGGCCCAGGCCCAGGCCCAGGCCCAGGCCCAGGCCCAGGCCCAGGCCCAGGCCCAGGCCCAGGCCCAGGCCCAGGCCCAGGCCCAGGCCCAGGCCCAGGCCCAGGCCCAGGCCCAGGCCCAGGCCCAGGCCCAGGCCCAGGCCCAGGCCCAGGCCCAGGCCCAGGCCCAGGCCCAGGCCCAGGCCCAGGCCCAGGCCCAGGCCCAGGCCCAGGCCCAGGCCCAGGCCCAGGCCCAGGCCCAGGGCCCAGGCCCAGGCCCAGGCCCAGGCCCAGGCCCAGGCCCAGGCCCAGGCCCAGGCCCAGGCCCAGGCCCAGGCCCAGGCCCAGGCCCAGGCCCAGGCCCAGGCCCAGGCCCAGGCCCAGGCCCAGGCCCAGGCCCAGGCCCAGGCCCAGGCCCAGGCCCAGGCCCAGGCCCAGGCCCAGGCCCAGGCCCAGGCCCAGGCCCAGGCCCAGGCCCAGGCCCAGGCTCAGGCCCAGGCCCAGGCCCAGGCCCAGGCCCAGGCCCAGGCCCAGGCCCAGGCCCAGGCCCAGGCCCAGGCCCAGGCCCAGGCCCAGGCCCAGGCCCAGGCCCAGGCCCAGGCCCAGGCCCAGGCCCAGGCCCAGGCCCAGGCCCAGGCCCAGGCCCAGGCCCAGGCCCAGGCCCAGGCCCAGGCCCAGGCCCAGGCCCAGGCCCAGGCCCAGGCCCAGGCCCAGGCCCAGGCCCAGGCCCAGGCCCAGGCCCAGGCCCAGGCCCAGGCCCAGGCCCAGGCCCAGGCCCAGGCCCAGGCCCAGGCCCAGGCCCAGGCCCAGGCCCAGGCCCAGGCCCAGGCCCAGGCCCAGGCCCAGGCCCAGGCCCAGGCCCAGGCCCAGGCCCAGGCCCAGGCCCAGGCCCAGGCCCAGGCCCAGGCCCAGGCCCAGGCCCAGGCCCAGGCCCAGGCCCAGGCCCAGGCCCAGGCCCAGGCCCAGGCCCAGGCCCAGGCCCAGGCCCAGGCCCAGGCCCAGGCCCAGGCCCAGGCCCAGGCCCAGGCCCAGGCCCAGGCCCAGGCCCAGGCCCAGGCCCAGGCCCAGGCCCAGGCCCAGGCCCAGGCCCAGGCCCAGGCCCAGGCCCAGGCCCAGGCCCAGGCCCAGGCCCAGGCCCAGGCCCAGGCCCAGGCCCAGGCCCAGGCCCAGGCCCAGGCCCAGGCCCAGGCCCAGGCCCAGGCCCAGGCCCAGGCCCAGGCCCAGGCCCAGGCCCAGGCCCAGGCCCAGGCCCAGGCCCAGGCCCAGGCCCAGGCCCAGGCCCAGGCCCAGGCCCAGGCCCAGGCCCAGGCCCAGGCCCAGGCCCAGGCCCAGGCCCAGGCCCAGGCCCAGGCCCAGGCCCAGGCCAGGCCCAGGCCCAGGCCCAGGCCCAGGCCCAGGCCCAGGCCCAGGCCCAGGCCCAGGCCCAGGCCCAGGCCCAGGCCCAGGCCCAGGCCCAGGCCCAGGCCCAGGCCCAGGCCCAGGCCCAGGCCCAGGCCCAGGCCCAGGCCCAGGCCCAGGCCCAGGCCCAGGCCCAGGCCCAGGCCCAGGCCCAGGCCCAGGCCCAGGCCCAGGCCCAGGCCCAGGCCCAGGCCCAGGCCCAGGCCTAGGCCCAGGCCCAGGCCCAGGCCCAGGCCCAGGCCCAGGCCCAGGCCCAGGCCCAGGCCCAGGCCCAGGCCCAGGCCCAGGCCCAGGCCCAGGCCCAGGCCCAGGCCCAGGCCCAGGCCCAGGCCCAGGCCCAGGCCCAGGCCCAGGCCCAGGCCCAGGCCCAGGCCCAGGCCCAGGCCCAGGCCCAGGCCCAGGCCCAGGCCCAGGCCCAGGCCCAGGCCCAGGCCCAGGCCCAGGCCTAGGCCCAGGCCCAGGCCCAGGCCCAGGCCCAGGCCCAGGCCCAGGCCCAGGCCCAGGCCCAGGCCCAGGCCCAGGCCCAGGCCCAGGCCCAGGCCCAGGCCCAGGCCCAGGCCCAGGCCCAGGCCCAGGCCCAGGCCCAGGCCCAGGCCCAGGCCCAGGCCCAGGCCCAGGCCCAGGCCAGGCCCAGGCCCAGGCCCAGGCCCAGGCTCAGGCCCAGGCCCAGGCCCAGGCCCAGGCCCAGGCCCAGGCCCAGGCCCAGGCCCAGGCCCAGGCCCAGGGCTCAGGCCCAGGCCCAGGCCCAGGCCCAGGCCCAGGCCCAGGCCCAGGCCCAGGCCCAGGCCCAGGCCCAGGCCCAGGCCCAGGCCCAGGCCCAGGCCCAGGCCCAGGCCCAGGCCCAGGCCCAGGCCCAGGCCCAGGCCCAGGCCCAGGCCCAGGCCCAGGCCCAGGCCCAGGCCCAGGCCCAGGCCCAGGCCCAGGCCTGGCAGGCCCAGGCCCAGGCCCAGGCCCAGGCCCAGGCCCAGGCCCAGGCCCAGGCCCAGGCCCAGGCTCAGGCCCAGGCCCAGGCCCAGGCCCAGGCTCAGGCCCAGGCCCAGGCCCAGGCCCAGGCCAGGCCAGGCCCAGGCCCAGGTGGCCCAGGCCCAGGGCCCAGGCTCAGGCCCAGGCCCAGGCCCAGGCCCAGGCCCAGGCCCAGGCCCAGGCCCAGGGCCCAGGCCCAGGCTCAGGCCCAGGCCTCAGG